>JAPFFP010000070.1:23782982-23801786 GCA_026153255.1 Solanum medicagineum
TTATCAGGAATCAAACACATTTTGCAAGAGTAATCCCTTTTCAGAACTTTCAGATACTTCCAAGGTAGTACATAAGTTGGTAAAATGGCGAATTTCAGCCCCAAATCAGCTAATCAAACCATTAAAGATTGATTCTTTTACCGCAAATTCCTGCTCTTACACTGCAGAGGAACACAAATACTCCAATTACCAGCAAAAATCAAAGATAAAACAGAACAAAAGCAGCTGAAATTCCAAAAGAAAAACGCACATATAAACAAAACTATGTCAGCTGAAGAAGCAAAATCCAATCTTTCTCATTTGGGTAATCAAGAACACAAAGGCACAAGGAAAAGAAAACAAATATGGACTGGAGTACTCAAAATCCAATCTTTTTCATTTGTTGGTCACCAAGATTAATTAAGGAAAACAAAAAAAGGAAAGCCTGCTAAAAGTACAAAAATGAGTACAGGTACCTGATATGAGACTTAACCTAATTCCATAAAAGTAGTAGAACAGTTACAGGACTGGACTATATCTTAGTACAAGTATTTCTTAAGTTACCTTTAATTATATCTAATTTAATATTTCCCCTTTAGTCAATGCCCATATATGCAAATCACTAAAATTTAGCTGGTGGAGATGAGAGTCGGTGGAGGCAGTCAAATTTTCACTCCATTTTGCTTTTCTAGCGGTCCAATGACATGATTTTATTACGGAAATTAAGC
Source organism: Solanum medicagineum (assembly GCA_026153255.1). Classification (NCBI taxonomy): domain Eukaryota; kingdom Viridiplantae; phylum Streptophyta; class Magnoliopsida; order Solanales; family Solanaceae; genus Solanum; species Solanum medicagineum. Next base: position 23,783,690 of record JAPFFP010000070.1, read on the forward strand.
TCTTTCCTGTAAACCAGTAACGTAACATTTGAAAAACCGTTTTCTTTTTTATCTTTGAGAGACTTGTACCAATATTATTCAAATGAAATGTATTGATAATCTCTTAAATTAGTTAAATATTTTTTTATGTAGTTATGCATAGTATTCTCAGTCAAAACATAGGTAGATATTTATGGAGTTATCGAGATAAACTAGGTATAGATCAAGTAGTTTTAACCTAATTAGAGGGACAAAATAATGGTAGGTTCACCAAACGAAGAAGAATATTAGTCCTGCGAAGATGACTCATTATATTGGCTTACGCAATTACTGACACTGTCATCTGCTTAATATCTATTGGCGCCAATTTAGAAAAATCTTAAGAATATCAACTCTCTGATTATAAATATTAATCCTTTAGAGATCGTTTGGTATGAAGCAGGGCGGAGTCGTCTTGGGGTGCTAAGTAATATCTATTTGTTAAAAATTATATTATAATTTGATTTAATAAATAATTATAAAAATAATGTCTTCTATACTTGGTAGCAATATGTATATTTTTATTAACACCCTCCATCACTATTACTATTTGATTGGCAAGTTCAAGTTAAGGTAAATGACAAAAATACCCCTTTAAAGTATTTTTATACACCACATTCCACATTTCACATTGATAAAGGATATTTTTATAAATAAATAATTTATACTTAGAATTTATATTAATGCATATTATTTTAAATACAACAAACCAACCACTTAATAAAAAATAATCTCATCATAATTTATTCAATCATAACTAATTTCATCGTAATTTGTATTCAAAACCAATCGTTTCTTTAGTGAATTGATATATTTTCTTATAACTTTTGCACCCTTAGAAAGTGAATTATTTATTCTACTTTTTTCCTTCAAATTCACTCATACTTTTTTATTAAGCAAATACGAAAAATGAACAATACGGTAAATGGTGTGACTGAACATAGCATTATAAATTTTTAAGATCTCAATAAGAAAAGGGAAGAAAACACATGATTTGTTTAACTTGAAAGTAGTGATCTAAAATTATAATGTTTTATGAAGTGTCGGTTTGTCTCGTTAGTACTTTCAGTTTAAGATAATATTTTTTCTAAAAGTACTTCTTTTTAATTTTCAATCTTCAGAACAACATGATCTTGGACTCACTTTTGGATTCAGACAACCCACTGAATTGTAAAAGGAAATGACATTTATTCTCCACTTCGCTCAGCTCTACAAGTACTTCCTCGATTCTTATTTTAATTTACTTTTTAGTGAGATAACTGTATAAATAAATATACATATATACTTTAATTTTACACTCAATTTTTAAAATACTTTGTTTTGGAAACTTTATAGTCAAAATTCATCAAATAAAAATATCTAGAGACAGGGAGTATTCAGTTTTCACTCTCAAATTTACCCGCAAGTGGCCCCAACGAATGACCGGCCTTTCGTACTCTGCGCCTACCAAAGTAAAGACAAACTTTAAAGAGGGAAACTTATAAATATGTTGGCCAAATTTATTTGTCAAAAATGTTATAACTGAAATAAACATAATACATAATATACATTAACTATGTATAATACGAATGAATTCAAGATCTTGAATATTTGCTGCATTGATACATTTGTCTTGGGAGGTGATTAGACAAGATATGACGTTGTTTCGTATCATCGAGGATAATAGAAAGGAGTGGAGATTGTGTAGGGATAGAATGATGTTGAACCTTGGAATATAATAAATTAGTAAAAGTAGTCGTGTCCTTATATATTGTGTTATTATTATCTGTCATTTATTTTTATTGTCTTTATAAACTATCATTTCCTTTCCAATCTAGTTTTTTATGCTTTGGGAATGATATTTTAAGAGAAAAGGTCTATGAGATAGTGATAAACTCTGCATATATTTTATTTTCTCTCCAGATCCTACTCGTGGAATTCCATATGTTTAGCTTGGCACCAGAGAAAGAAATTATTTGATGATGCTTTTATAATAAGCAGGGAAGCTAAAAAATTAAAAATAAGAAGAATCTGGACAAGATTGTTATTGTTTTATATTAGAAAAGAGCAAAACGTAACAATAGAGCCACGAGAAGAATTGGTCAAACAGCTCTCATATCGGGCAATACAAAAGTACTCTACCCAAAGGAGCAATTCATAGTGTAAAAAGTAACACATTTAACACAAAAGAAAAAAGGTCATACAACTAATGACCTCTTCATTTAGACAAAATAATAGTAGTTGCAGAAGTAATAGGAACGACAAACAACATTATCAATTAAACATGGAGTGACAAATTAGTGGTAAAATAAATTTAAGGGCACTTTGGTCCTCCCTCTTTGGTCTTCCAGTTGTTGTAGCATGGGCAAACTCCTTTGTTTCCATAGAAACCAGGAGGAACACAAAGGCATGTCTTGCAGCATTTCTGGCAAAAGAACATGCATGGCTTGTGGTACTGTGTCTTGCTACATCTTCTGGTACATTGTGGCAGGCATTCTGTTGTTCAACAATGTCGAATTAGTAACTTATTACTCATTATTCTTTTTTAAAGGAAGAAAGAGTCAAAACCTAAAAATTGACTGGTCAAATAAGGTCAGAGCAAAGGGACAGGTGGTTCTCGAAATTGGTTAAATTTGTAAAGAAACTGAGCTATTTTCTGCAATTCGAGGGTAGGCTAGGTTTGCAGCGCAATAACATTGCTCTGAATTATCATACGTCCTACTATTAAGTTTTCAAGTAATTTAGTTTTGACTAGGCATGTGAAATTACGAAACAAAAAAAGTATAGTGTTGAGTTGAACTAAAATTATGTATCTTTAAACTTTGTGATATTCAATTTATCATGTAAAGTACTGAAATTAAAAACATTTAAAAATATAGAAAAAATCTCTTTTTGTGAGAATGACCAAAAAGTAAAGCAATTTAAATTAGGATCACAGATAAACAATTACTCTCTTTGATTTTGATTTATTTTGGTTGCTTTGCTTACTAAAAAATAACCATTTCAAAATAATTACTTCCTCCGATTTATACTGACATTATTTGATTTAATACATTGTTTTTAAAAAACGACTATAACATATTTATGTGGTTAGTTTCTTTAAGGGTAAGAAATTTTAAAAGTTAAGATATTTTTAATTATATATAATAAGAAAATATTTTTTGGTGAACAAACTAAAATAAAAAGAGTGTCATAAAATAGGACTAAAGAAATATTGTTTTAAAATATAATTGATAAGTTGCTTCCACTTTCATCCCTATTTTAATAAATGTGGAAAGAGTTTAATTTAGTGAATATTTAAGTGTTAAATACTAGAACATTCACTCAACCGGAGGCGCTATTAATCACTTAATAACCGTACTCCGTGGCTAAGCATCTGGTTAACAATATTTAGGAGTGGGTGAATTTTTTATTCTAAGAAAGAATTGTAAATATTTCACCCAGACAAAGATTCCTGACACTATTCATATCAATATTTAAATAATCATAAACTAAACTTGAGTTCTTTAATTAGTTAAATGTAAAAGAGAACCAAAAAAAAAGAAGATAAAAAGCTTACGTGATGGCTTCAAGCTCCCTGGACCATACTTTGACTGAAATCATAAGCAAATTTTTTGTTAGAATTAAAGAAATAGAGTCACATTTGAACAAATAATTGAAAAAAAAAAAGGAAAGAAACTTACACTATCAAGGTGGTACTTGGCATCTGCAGCCAGAACAGTTGTTGCAACCATGGAAATGGCAATAAGGGCCAAAAGGAAAAAAGAAACAAGCTTTTCCATTGCTGAGGTACAAAGAGGTTTTTTGGTGTGAAGTGTCTAAGTAAGAATTAGTGATGAAAAGTCCTGAGGATATTTGGACTATATATAGACCCCTTTGGGGTTGATGGGATCAATTCATTATTTTTTTTAGTATAAAGATTTGATCTGAATTTGGGGTAGTCTTCCTATTATGCCCCTTAGTGGGGACATTATTGCTCTTTATGTGAATGTGTTCTGTTTTTGGTTCACTGTATGGACTTTTTTTTTTAACTCTTTTTATTTAAGCATTGAGCTTCTATCCAGACTTGTGGGTCAATAACTGTCATATCCCTTGCTTTAATAATATGTGTCTTGAAATTTGTAATATTGTGTCACTCCAACAAGTTGGTTTGTTACACCAAAGTAGTGTCGGATCAATTTAAGCGCATTTAAGTATTTATTGTAGACCTTTATATTCGTAAAGGAAAAAATAAAACTATATAGAGCTAGCTGAGTCCACAGATATTACTGTGTATCTTTAAGGAATTTAAGTCTCTCGCTATACCCAAGGTTAAACTAATTTTAAAAAGAAAAATCTAACGAGATTGATTAAATAAATTTTATCTGGAAAATAACTCTTTATTTTTCCTTGACTTGGTTCTCGCACATTTTCTTATTCTTTCAATTCTCATTTTCCAATTTACACCTTACTTTAACCCAATATTTATTAGTAAAAATATGGAATAACTTTGTCAAGACTTAGAATAAATGAGTAGAAATTACACATCATAAATTTTGCCTCTTATAGGACTTAACCCCCTAATTTAGCATGATGCTTCATTGACTGCCTGACCACACTCATTGGTTCTTGATTTCAATTATTAATGTCTACAGCAGTTTCTTTGTTTGATTATTTTAAAGTAACTTTAGAAGTTAAAGATGCCGGTGCATAAAAATATAGTTCTCTAGATGGAATGGTGGTTAACAGAACCCAGACAGCAGCCCAACCACATGCAAGATAATAGTGATATAAGGGAATAATGAATGAGATTTGTTTACAAAAATAGAATAAAGAAGTAAGACATTTATTAATTTTGATAGCAACGGGAGGTGAGGCGGATCTAGATCGAGTTCAAAACAATCAATAACATAAGTTTTATTTTTATTAGCTCTAAATTACAAAGTCGCTCCTATAACTTAGTCAATCAAGATTTTGCATAAATCAGTTAGAACTTGAAATCTTTGAACTTCAAAATACCAACTTATTTTCGAATTTGATTTTGGATAGAAAGACAAAAAATCATATGGGTTGAATTAAAGAAAGCGTATATTTGGTGTGAAATGAAACAAATAAAGAAAAAGAAAGGATGATGTAGGTCCATAATTGAATTGAATTGGAAATGTAAGCTGTAGAGAGAAGAAAGAAAAGAGGGGGCATAGCATGTGCAAGCATTTTGGGATCACATGACCAAAAGATAAAAACGCAGATGAGGTGAGGTGAGGAAACATTATTTCCGCACTGTGCACTGTAATCAATTATTTCTACCTCCACATGCTCATCATGAATCTCCATTTTCTATTCCGCACAATACATAAAAAAAACTTTCTTTAATTGTGCTTATATCGTCAGCTCACTCTTCAACTTTGAGTTTATATGAGTACATGTATATTTAAATTTGTATAAAGTTAAATAAGTAGATATGCATCTTATATTTCTATGACATGATATGCGTAAAATATATATTATAACACAGAATACATATGTATATATTTATTCAATTTTACACAAATTTAAAGTGTATATATATCAAAATTAAAAAAAATATAATTAAGAAATGGGACCAAATTAAGAATATGCCTTTCCATTCACGTAGCTAGTTGCTCAATGCATTTCCTTACACACTTTTCCTCACTTGATTTTTTAAGTCACTAACTGCAAAGGACCATGCTTTTTTTTTTTTAACACTCAATTCTTTTGCAACAATATGAATAGGCACTCCCACACAACCATATTAGTGATCTAAGATGAAAAATTTAATGAATGTCATAAATTTTTTTAAAATAAATTAATATATTTTTTCACGAATTTTATTCTTCTAATTTTTTGAAATAAATAATTGTTCAACAAAAATTATAATTGATTTCATTCAATGAATGGACCACATTTTTTTGTTTTCGTTTTTTTTTAAACAGAAAATTGTGATCGGACATATATATTTCCTTCCGTCCATTTTTACTTGCCCCTTATTAACTTGGTACAAGGATTAAGAAGTGCAAGAGTAATTTTACTATTACAATTTCGAAGACATTATATTTATTATATTTGGATGGTTGAAAACTATACGAAAAATGCTATAAGTTTCAATTTTTTTCATATTAATATGATAAAAAAAACATATCTTAAAATGTTAGTCAAAGTCCAGATAGTTTGACCTAAATAAGTGAAATAGTGACAATTAAAAGTGAACAGAGGAAATATAAAATCATCTCTTGATTTCATGAATTAGACAAGTATTTTTAGACATCTTAAAATAGTATAGTGGACGAATAAAAGTGGACGGGGAGAATATATGATTAGAAATAGGAATTCCTTCGATGGGGCAACGATATTAAAAGTTACAACTTGTTTGCAATTGATTTCGGACAGGTAGAATTTCATCAACTAGTAATACATTAATCTCAAATGCTTCATTAAGTTAATGTGAGGTTGGATAAAGACACACAGAGAGCCAGCCTTATTTAAAGTAAAAATAAAATTAGTTTTGTCTATATTTTACGTAATTTTTAATGCTTACATAGTTATGGTACCCTTAATAATATAGCTTTACAGTTATCCAAAAATCATGACAATTTAATGCAGTCAAATGTATGTCTTTTTAAAAATTTTTTTGAAGGAATTAGGTAATGTATTGGTAGTGGTAAAATGATTGATTCGTACTACACAGTGATATATCAAAACAAGAACATGTGAACTAAACAGATGTACAGTTTTATTTACAGCAAATGAACCAACATGTGCTAAAGTCGCAGTCCTCTCCATCTCTGACCATTAATGGTTCTGCTTTCCTTTGTTTTTGTTTTGTTTTCCCGATTCATTTTAAAGTCTAATTAATTTAAATTTATGTAGTAAAATCTCAGTTTTAAAGTTAAATATTAATTCTTTACTAAAGATATTATGTACTCAAAATCTTAAATAAAAATGAACAAATACTTATCACTCGAATTTCAATTGCATTTTGTGTTGATTTTACTCTTCTCTGTACGGTATGCCAGGCGCTGATTTTACCACTCTCCCTCACCTGCCTTATTTATTTTCTGAATTAAGGTCCATTGCTTAGTTTTACTACTCCTGCTACATTTTTTTTTTCACTTTTGTTCTAGTATTTAATAATTTTTATAACTCTCCTAATTCATACAACATTTTCGTAATATAATTTATGCCTCGTTTCCGTTAAAAAAGATGATATATTTTAATACTAGTAGTGCCAATTTAATTTTCATAATTTTTTCATTTAGTAATATAAAGTTATAGTCACAACTATAATGTTAAAAAAATTAATTATTTTTAATTTTTATGCCTAATCAAATATCATCACAAAATTGGACGAGGTGGGTATTTAAAAACTATACCAACACTATGGCGGAGTAGTTATAACAAAGAAATGGACAGTTGAACATATTTTTGCTGGCAAAAAATTATATGTCATACATAAGTCAAATATACTTTGTTAATTTGAGAACTTTCAATGAAATAGATTTAAGTTTTAATGAGTTTCACATACATTGAATTTATTATATTTTGTAAACTACAAGTTCACACCAACATCTCGATTTTTAATAACTTTTTAATTTTAATTTTAACATAACATATTTAAGACCTCTAGATTAAAGGATTTGATACATTCTATGTAGCTTTGTTCAAGATCATAATACTCAAAATTTTCATTACTTTCTTAAAAAAAATTTAATCTATATATCAAATTAAAAGCAGATAAATAAATTATAATAAGGTAGTATTTGAAGTTGGATATGGAATTTATTGATGCACCAAGTATAAGTTGTACTTTTAACATATGACTTTTTTTAATTTTTTTTACAAAAAAAATGTATGGTGCCAATTTTGGCTGATCTGTGCAAATGGCTACTTTTGTCACACTCTTGTTTATAACTTGGCCCTCGCTATATTAGAACAATAGTGGGAGTGTGAAAAGTAAGCCAAGCCGCCCATTTGGTCCTATTCGTTTAAGTTTTGGGTGGATTATTGATTCATTCATTAATTTATTGGTTTAATTAATTTAATTTATTTAGATTTGAATTGATATTTAATTTAAATTGATTCAAAAAAAATTATCAAAATACTTTTTAAAAATTAATATGTTATGTATAGTTATAATTAAAAAAAAAGTAATTTTATTTAGTACTAAAATACTGTAAATTGAGTTGGTTAGTCTTTACTCGTTCTATAACCAAGATTCAAATAAATTTAAATTGACTTATGTCTTAATTTATTTATTATTTTGACTCATTATGATCTGCCAAAATTTAATTCAACCATCAGTAGTAAAGTAGCATCATCTGAAGAGAAAAATTGAAACAAGCATCAGACCAAACGTTTAATTTTGAAAAAAAGACCAACGACATAATATAGGGGGGGGGGGGGGGTAAATGATAAAGTGGTCAGTTGTTCATTTGATTTACGAGAAAATTGTGCCAATTTTAAATTAATCGGACTGGCTGAATTCACTATCTTCCTTTCTCCTCCTTTTATTTGCCACTTTCAGTCTTCCTCCTTCTTTCATGATCAATCACCCATTAAAGTATTAAAAGTTTATTTGATTTAAAAAATTAACATACCGTAAAGAAAAATTATTTTGAACAAATTATATATCAAAAGTTTCAAAACATCATAAGATTTTATATCTAAAACTTTTGAATTATTTTGAGGAGATCTTTTAAGTAAATAAAAATATAGTTATATTTCTTGTGCAGTAAATTACTTTATTGAGTATATTTGAAAAAGGAGTTTTCGCATATAACCACCTTACTTATGTTCCATAGTTGTAGTTTGAGTTATTACATTTCGTAACTGTAGTTATATCGGCGTTTGTATAATTCGCTATACAATTCGCAGTTTTTGTATAGCGTTTGTATATTTCGCTATACAATTCGTGCACATGCATTTTTATAATTCGCTATATACAATTCAAAGTATTTGTATATTTTGCTAAACAATTTGATTCGCGCACAACTTTTGTATAGTTGCGCACTACATTTGTATAAATCCCGCGAATTATACAAAAATTCAAACTGTAATTATAGCTAGATATTTTTTGTTAGCCATAATTAATTCAAACTATAGCTACATTAACTAATTAACTTGTATCTATTTACTTATACGTGTAATTTTTTCTATTTGTGAAACTATCCCTAATTATAATAAGTCCATAAATGTGAGCACCTCTAAATAGCATGCAAATTCTTTCTTATTCGATAGCACCCAATTGGGAATATTTATTGGGCCAAGCCCATAATTAGAGGGGTGTAGAGCTATGAGGCCCGATGGCTGTTACAAGACGATTTCTGAAAAGCTATAGCCCACAAAAATAAGATCATTGGGCTCGAGCATATGTCGAGCAAGCATGACAAAACAAATGTTTCTCAGCTAAAATACTCTAGTCAAATACCATAATATATGCAAATAATATACACTTATAAAAAATATTTATAGTATATCAAAATCTAGAGGATTAAGATTAATCTAAATGAATCAATATTTCTCCAAATGGGCGAGTCTATTTTGACCGAGTAAAGTTAAGCAACTAGAAAAAGGTTCATTAGTTTTAACTCAAGAAAAAATAGTCTTATACCACCACAAATTAATCAAATACAATGAAGTTTTTTAGTGAAAAAATTAGTCCAAAATCATGAATAGTTATAAGGTTAATCGCGAGCTCAAAATCAAAACCACTCAATCGTTTGCCACAAAAGGATTATGTAAAATTTAAAATTTTCATATTTCAGGGTTGGAACGCATAAAAGTTGAACCTTTGGGAAGAAATAGGGTTTTCATAGATTGATACAATGCGAGAAAAAACCTTAAAAAAATTAAGTTCAAATAAATTTCTTTTACAATTTAAATTACTTAAAAAACCACATAGATATAGACATCATACGTTACGCTATCATAATAGTTTTGCTCTGAACAATTTTGCATATGAAATCGTTAATTCAATGTGATAGGATATGTTATATTACTAAAATTGTTGAATATGTATATGGTGTTGTTCAGATTGGATTCTTGGTAATTCTTTTATTAGATAAATTTTGTAGAAAGATTAGTATTAATTAAATAGTTTATACACAGCTTTTAAATTAGGTTTACTTTAGTATTCGACGAAATAATATTAGTTTTCTTTTAAAATTAATTGTTTTACAAATTTGTTTCTATATTCTGCTTGAAGAAGTTAATGGATTTAAGTTTGTATTTTTTTGGTCAGAGTCCAAATATATATATTTATATTTAATAATTGGTATTTATTAGGTGGTTTTTGACTAACTTATAAGATGTCAATCTTATATTCAGTTGTATTTTTAGTAGTAGTTGGGAACGTAATGCAGGTTGGTCTGGTCCCTCCTTGTTATGATTTTATTTTATTTTATCCATTTGCTGGCACTAGTTAGGTTAGTTAAAAATATTTCCTCCGTTCTATTTTATATGAGAAAAAGATTTTTAAAATGAGTGATCTAAAATAAGTAATAGATATTTGTGTGACAGACTAACAGTAAATCATTTCATTAAGAATAAAATTAATATTTTAAAATAAAATTGTTATTAAAAATAAAAATATGCGCTCTTTTTTTTTTTTTTTTTTGAATGGACTAAAAAAACGAAAATCATCAAAATGGGACAAAAAGGAGTAATAGTTAGTAACTCTATTTAATAGTAGCTTTGATTTGCACGTAAATCTTGAAAAGTTGCATTTCATCGAAGCATGTTACATTCTTTAATATAAAACAGATGACCAGCTTGAAAGATGAAGACATTGATTGTTTTCCACCTAAACTTTGGGTCTTCTATTTTCATCAAAGATAGGTGCAATTTCTTGTACTTTTAATAAATCATTTAAGAGTCGTTTTGGGTAGATATAAGATATTCTAATCCCACAATCAAATGAAGAATTGTTCTATTTTGATTGAAAGTAATAGATAATCATTGAATTATTTATATACCCCTGATCATGAAACGAATTATTTTTTGTGCATTTTAAAATAATTTATTCTAAAATACTGAAATAGCTTGTTTTCACCCTATGGACCCCTCTAGGTCAAAGGAACGACTATTCTAAACCAAGTTGATCAAATTGAAACATCTAAGAGAGGAAAATTAGTGTTTCATCTCCTCAAGTACGTGGTATTAAAACCACCTAAACCAACCACAAACAAACACATAACTGTTATTGAAAAACAGATATTTAAATGGCCTATGTCACATCACCCAGCGTCTTATCAAATTGAAGATTGTTTTGTAAAAACTACTAAAAACTAACCAAATCATCTCTAACTTTTTTCTCTTCTTTTATATCTTTGAAAGAAAAAGACAAGTTTTCCATTGTTTGTAGGACACAGTAAAACATAGTGTCAAGTTTTATCCTTTTCTTTTCATAATATCAAATCCAAGTCCTTTATGACAAAGGAGTTTTACGTGTACTTTCAGCGAAGGACTACAAGAGGGTCGCACAAACCAATTTGTCAAAATAATTTGGCAATATGTCAAGGGTTGGTAGTCTAAAAAGTGAGATTCTTTGCATAAAAATTCTCACGATTAATTAACATGTATTCTCATCTTATTAAATTACTTTGTATATGGTTTGATGCAAAAGTAAGAAGAATTCTCAAGTCTATTTTGTTTGAGTCATGATTCCATGAGGTTCATTTGTGCAGTGCCACAGTTTCTACAACTCGACAAGAACTTAAAAGTTAGACATGACACCAAAAAGAAAAGGGAAATCTAATTTTTATTATATAATATCATGTATCAATAAAGAAGTCGCTTTTAAGTGATAAGGAAAGTCGTCAAGATATGGATTTTTAATTTTATTTTAGTAGTCAAGATTTAGATGATTTCACTGCTGGAAATTAAAGTTTCAATGACTAAATCTCCATTTCTCTTACTCTACCCAGCTCTCTCATTTGTCATTGTTCAAATCTGCATTATTCACAGTGCACGTGCACACATGTTAATGGCCTTGACAAGTGACAACAACATGCTCTTTGCTTCAAATAATTGATTAAATAATTTCAAATGGGAGTCATAAAGTCATCAAATAAATTAAGAGTATGTGTATCGACCACCATGATTTTATGTAGAATCACTTGACATATTCTACTAATTCTTTAACTTTTGCTTTCTCCTATTCTTTTCTAATATAAATTTTCAAGATCATGAGGATCACTTGAGGAACATTATTTTATTAGAAGCTATATAGACTTTAGTCAGCTTTTTAATTAATTACAAGGATGACAGAATTATAGCAAGACAACATGAGTAGATATGTGGGCCTAGAAGAGTTAATATAAAATTCTATCAAAGTTGAGATGATGCAACTTGATTACAAATTGTGTTCCTCCGATTGTCTGCCAGAGAGTTCAATGGAGAAATAAAATATGACAGAAAGATTGTATATTCTTTTTCTGTCTATTGGTTCCTTGGAGTACCAGAACCTCCAAAATAACTCAACTCTATTATAATGCCTACATGAACTGGAAATTATCTGTTGTAGCTTCATAAAGGGGACATATTATCTGTCTTAGAGATGAAGTTTCTTCAATATTCTTTATTAGCTAGTGCCTAAGCTCCCACTATGTGTGTATGACTTGGAAAAAAATCAGAACAAGAGAATTATTAAACACAATTTTACTTTCTGATCACATGACAATAACTTTATCAGTTAAGTTAATGTTCGTTTAAATATCCTTTATCAGCTATATATTTAGGTGAAATCATAGTCCTATTTCTTGAATTGCCAAGGGTTTTCTCTTCCCTAATTAAAGAAGATCCAAACTTAGTCAAATGTACATACACTGAGGCATGATTAGACAATATTTGGTTGATGTTGAAAAAATGAATGTTGCATTTGGAAGTTGAAATTGGTATTATTTCACTTTAAGTATTTCTCGGTCATTTGTGATTTATCCACTTTCAGATTTAATTATTAAAACATTAAGATCAGAAAGCAGGAAGTTGTTATTGGATCAGTAAAAACAAAAATAAAAATCAAACAATAATTAAAAATAAAATCTTCTGACGAGTAACAATTTTTATATATCTTGTTTGAGTTACAAGAAAGATTCTTCTTTTTGCTGGAATTCATCAATTTTGTACATCAAATTATACACAGCACAAACCACAATGATCGGATACATAAAATAAACTCACCTTAATTTAATTTCTCTTTGAAATATAATCTTTAACGAAACATGATCGCTAAAAGGACTCCGAAACAACTTCGCCGCCATCAACTTCTCTCCGGTGGAAATTCCGGTGGCATCCGCAAGCTGCACAAGTAAGGGCGGCGGTGGTCCCATCTTCTCCGCTAGCCATGAATTCACGGCAGCCGTCGACGGCGTAGCCACCGATATTAGCCGCATGATTCCTCTGACATTCAACGTATCGTATGTTCCTAGTCCTCGTCGATGATCCACCGGTGTTCCTTCTCACCACTACTTGTCTCTTCTTCATCATCCTTCAAATGATTTTTTAAAAAAAAACCTAAAAAATGAAAATTATTAATGGGGAGACTTTATATAAAATTTTGATAGACTCTTTCGTCTTATGAACTGAAACCTAACCCTAGCATGTTTATATATACTAGCAGCCTTGTTGCTCTTCCTGTTTTATATTACTTGATCGTTATATTTAAATAATTTTTTTTACTCGGGAAACTTATTATTGTATTTCAAATCCAAAAGCAGAATTAATAAAGTCAATTTAATGAAATAAGTTTTTTTAATACTCTCTCCATCCCAATTATATGATACTTTGTCGAATTTTGAGATTCAAACTAATCTATCTTTGATCGTAAAATTTTTATATATTTTTAAATATTTTGAATTATCAATTATTGTGACTTATAGTATTTTACATAATTTGAAAATATATAAATTTCATTTCAAAAAATTTAAAAATTTCACACACAAATTCTCAGTCAAATTCAAACTATTTAACTCTCAAAAAATGAAAAGTGTCACATAAATTACGGTAAAAGATAAATATTTTTTTAAAACATGTGTCAAATCAATAAATGAAGCATATGGAGTAGTTTCAAATTTATAATTAAAAAAAATTGGAAAAAAATAAAAGATTTTGGAGAGGTGGGGGTAGGAAGAGAGTGGCCTTTTTCAATGATTGTTTTAATACTCTTTTGTCCAAAAATTAGGCAAGATTCTCCGATCGCACACATACTACAAACTACAAAGTTCACTTCACCAGTAAAAAGGTGCCACGTCGTGTAAACTATATACTCATTTTTAATATTCTTCTTTTCTACTCGTATCTCCAAGTTTACTTTATAAATTTGGACGAGATTGGTTTGTCTTAAAAAAGCTAATCATAGTGTTGGTGGGCGGGTCAAAGGAAAAAATTAACAGTGTTTAGTTTGGCAAGTTCCTAAGCAAAGGAGCTAATGACACTAGAGCAATCTTCATTGAAATTTCAGTAAAATAGTAAAACAACTAATGTATAGCTTTTCCCATGTTGCATGCACGAATTTAGGTTTGAAGATGGCATCGTACAATAAACAAATTCATGACAATTGTTAGGTTTGCATCGTGAGTTTGGATCATGACAAATATAATAAGTACTGTTTATGTTATTTCATATTAAGTTGTTGAAATTTGCTTTGTAGCTCTACACGAGAAGAAAATTTGACTATTTAGCCTGTCAAACTATGCTAACAAGCTCTTGCTTATTGATCTAACGTTGAGTTATCTCAAGTCTTTAAGTTTTCTTTATTTTATTTCATACCCCCTCCATCATCTTTATTTATCCATATTCGACTTGGCACATCTTTTAAGGAACAAAAAATGGAGAAATAATTTTACTATATTACCCCTATTAATTGTTAGTCTTCTAAATATTGAAAAATGAATAGTTTTTATTAACGGTAAGATAGACACAAAATAATAAATTGCCTTTTGATTTTTTAAAATTGAACAATTTATATATTGAACAAGTAAAGAAGGATGAACCTAGTAATATCAAAGTCAACGAGAGGATTAGGATGCTAAAAAAGAAGCTAAACTGCGTGCTTAAAGAACCAAACTAATCCAATCTGCCTTTTAAACAATAAAAAAATTGTGACCGAAAGAACCACTTTGTTGTTTGCCGAATTACTCACCAGCTAATATCTTGTCAGATCCTAAAATGCCTTCAGTATGAGGATGGCGCAAACATCTTCGCAAGGACACTGACTCCATGAGTCCCTTGTGATAGAGGAAGGTCCGATGAGGACAAATTATAAAGAAGGACGGACAGATTTCTACACTAGTAAATTTTTACAAAATCACACGCATGATATATTAGGCAAATGACAAATCCACATAGAAATTAAAAACAAAGTGAAACATTTTATGAGATATAATACAAAATTATTTGGTACATACACAAGTACATTACAACACATAAACAATTTTCTGGCATTAATGTAATTGCAGCTATATTATATTTTGCGACAATATTAATTATGGGCATTCACAATCAATAAATACCCCAAAAGGCTTACTGACTTTGGAAGTCTCAATAATATTTAACTCAATTACTGCTAAATATTTTAGCCACTAAATATCTCTTTTGTTGAAGTATTTGCTAATTAAGCTTTATGATGACATAGTCCAAAAAGATCAAATTAAATCGGTGACATTTGTTGGACCAAAATTAATAATACGTGTCATTAGCAGCATGAGTTGTTTTCATTGTTCCAGGAATTGCAAGGGCAGCAAGAAGCACATATAATAGTAATACACTATTTTAAGACGTTTAAATGTTCTTCTTTTTCCTAATTAATTATTAACAAAGTATTAACCCTTTCTTTAGAATGCCTTTGTGGGCAACGTCAATGATGGAAATCTTGGAATGAGGGTTGGAAATGATCTTTCAACTGCTTTAATTAGTAGCCAATATAGAAGAGAAAGATGGTGATTTTTGTGCTAATTAGTTCGTCCTTAAACTGATGGGAATTTGTTGTTTTGGTGGACAAGACGAAAAAAGTGATTGATTTACGTCCTCTAATGATGTTTAAAAGTCAGGTTACTATTTGCACTGAGTCAACAACTCCTCTATTTTTCTAGTAGACTCCATAATGCCAAATTAAACTCAAATCTCAAAATTGAAAAAAAAAAATTGATTATTTGACGTAACACTTAATAATGATGCATCTACTATTTTTTTTTTATTACTACTTAAGAAATAGTTCAGCGGCCAAACACACTTCATTCTTTATAATTCGAACTTTATTTTGTAGCACTTGTTGTAACACGCTATCACTTGGACTTTCCAGCTAAAAAAATATAACATGGTTAGGATGGTGTCTCCTGGTTATTAATATTATGATATGTTCAAAGTCATAATTTTAAAATTCTTATAATCAAAGTACAAAATGTTACAGGCTTATAGCAAAAATCACAAGTTATAAAAAAATTTATTTTTCCCCTTCTCTTATACTCTATATCCAGTAAGAATGGAGCTAGAGTTTTAATTATGAATTTGACAAACTCAATAATGTCGATTAAAATTTATTTTTTTGTCTTCAGAAAAACTCACTTAATATGTAAATATAATTTATTCTGAACCTATATAAACTCAACAGTTTGAATTGGCATCTAATATCTAATTAAATAAATTTATATAAATTGAAAAAGAGGAGGATTACTTCAAATTGATTGACACTGCAACCTTTAGTAGTAGCTATTATATATGAAGAATTTGAAAGAAAAAAACAATAGAAAGATGAATGTTATAGTAATATATGAATAATATTGGATAGATAAGTATAATTGAGAAGCATCTCCACCATAGAGGCAAAATAGATTAAAAATGAAAATAAAAAGAAGCATACATTTTCAAGAAGCACGTTTCTTTATTAAATAATATTGGACGAAATGTACTATTGCTTACACAATAGGAGCCACTAGAACATCATTCAACAACAATCATAATGGAAAAGTTCCACCAGAATCACTGAACACAAATTTATTAAAAAAAAAACACTGACTATCAGAAAATATGAAATTTTAATAGAAACGTAATTGTTCCAAAGAAGTACCTAATAGTGAAAAAATATACGTACGTTGTTTTATAAAATTAAAATCATCTATCATTATCCATGCTAGTCAATTCTGAGATTTTGTAGTAATGATACAATCCAAACAGTGCCTCCAGTTTCATTCTAGTAGTAGTATGTAGTTATTACTTTCTTCATTTATTTTTACTTGTCCATTATTGACAAAATAAAAATAACTTTTTGAATATGATAAAACCTTAATATAACTACATATTATTTCCATGAAAAGTTGAGATTACTACTCCCTCCATTTCAAATCATGTATCGTGATTTCTAAAAAAAATTATATCAAATAATTTATTATTTTAGATATTTAAGATAAAATTAGTTATCCTTTTCTCATTTTAGCTAGCGTCGATAATAATAAAGTTTTTGAAAAGTACAAATACTTTAATTATAAAGAGATGATACACAAAAATATAAAGTAAATATCTAATAAAAAAATTACTCCATGTTTAAGACAATTTTAAAAATACGACAAACCATTTAAGAAAAACATTAATTAAGGAGAATAGTATGATATGAAAACTATAGAGTCAACGATATATGGGAGTGGACATATATATATAATAATATATATATCTGCATAAGGTAAGTCATAGGATTAACAATTATTTTTGGAAATAACACCACAAGAAGGCCAGCAGGATGAGTAAAACCCGGGATATTTTTCCAGAAAAGCAAACTCAAAAAGAGTATTCCACCGGACACAATTGCTATATAATGCCACTATGATTAGCCTCTTTTATATTGAAACGATTGCTTACATGTGATGCTAACATCTAATCCAAAATGTTGTCTGTTAGACAGGTCAAATCTTACTAACATTCTCAAATATAATTATAGGTTGCTCAATTTAACTAGATACGATATAAATTTTATAAATATAAAATTAATAATAAAAGTTTTCATTTTTTAAGATTTTTTTTCTATAAATAACATTTTTCTTACGGACAAACGCATCCTTATACTAATCACTACAAACAATGTAATAAAGTACTCATCATGCAAGAAATTAATGAT
>JAPFFP010000070.1:23803438-23838563 GCA_026153255.1 Solanum medicagineum
CCCCTCCCACCCCAACTCACCTAAAAGATTTTTTTTAAAAAAATTATTCTTTTTAAAAATTAAATTAAATTTTAAAATTTTGATTTTTTTAACCTTATCCCTACCCTTGACTCCATACCAGCCCCCCTCTCCCAGAAAAAATTTATAATTTTAAAATTTATTTTTTAAAAAGATTTTTATTTTCCCCCTTATCTTAGCACTACTCCAAACCCCAACCCCTTTTCCACATAATTTAAATTAACCACAAATTAGATGTTTGTTGTTACTTTTCCACCTTAAAAGGTATTTTATAGAAAATGTTTTTGATTCACCAATCAAACATTAAAAAATATTTTTGGGAACTTTCTGGGAGTTTCTCTTATTCGACAACAATCACTTATGAGCCAATGATTGTACAACAAGCCATCGTTATTGTCACATCCATTCCGTACACGCTAGGTAGAGAAGGAATCAAATCCACTAGGGACCTCAGCAAATCAAACAAGTCCTCTATTCTTTTAGGGACTCTATCAAGAGGGAACCTCAACGTAATGTAATGGTTCTAATCCTCATCTACGCTTGGCAACGTAGTTAATGAGTGCGAGTTGGTTTTACTCTTACCCATTTTGATGCTCGATGCTCGATACTCATCCCAAGATTCAATGCTCATAAGACAATCAATCCAATCAAATCATCTCAGCCTCGTGGAGGCACTCATCATTCAATCAGTCTCATATAGACTCTCATCATCTTATCAATCAATATCTCAATCAGTAGCTCAACGCTTAGGTCAATCATTAGAGAGCAATCTTATGGAAAATCATTAGAGATCATTTATGGATACTCACACGACTATCAAGTTTTATGAACTCTTCATCATTCTCACATCACAATCACAATCCACATTCTCAAATCAAGGTTTTAGGCTCAAATTCCTAGGCTCATTCATGCATGCTTTCAAAAGTTAACATGTAGGGTTATACCATATCTCATGAAAAGTATTCAATTCAAGAAAACAAGTTTATGATGATCATCAATATATGAAATACATGTGATTAATATAATTTTCAAGAAAATCTTCAAGAAACCATTCAAGAATCATATATGGGGACTCAGGGACTCTCAACTCATCTAGGACCATCTATGAGGCACATGGGAGAACAATTTGATGATTTAGTTTAGCCTTACATACCTTATTTGAAGTTTTACCAATCAACCTTCAAGAAATTCCCCCTTGAACTCTTCAATCTCACGTTCCTCTTCTCTTCTCTCAAGCCCTAGTCTTCTTCAATGACTTAAAATGAGGTTTAAAACCCTTTTTACGCTCAAAATGACCTTTTTAATTATGTTTTAAGTATAGAAAGGGTTAGGAATTATCTATAATGCCCTCACAAAATTTAGAAAAAAATTTCACTTCAGAATACCCAGTCTGTGACACGGACTGGGTACACACCAGTATATTTTTTTCCAAAAATTTTTCCAATGAGTTTTTCCATTCCCATAAAAAATTTTAAAAGACATAAGTCAGGTCACACTGTTTCAAGTTTTTCATCGAAAAAATTATCTTTTGATCTGGTAGCTCTAAAAATCAATCGAGACCATTTTTCCACTCAGTTCTTCATGTTGATGCGCGAGCATGGGAAGATGCATTATGCGCATTTCTCTCCTTTAGGATATTTCGATAATTTTACAGGGTATTATATCATCTCCCCCTTGGGATCATTCATCCTCGAATGATGAGTAAAGGTGGATAATAAGGCAAAATAGGCTCAAGACTCATCTCAATACTCACATAAATCAAGCTCTTGACTACTCATCCATCTCAATCAACTCTATTCAGACTCAAAAATAGACATATAACTCAAGGAAAGATCAATCAATTTAAGTCAAAGGTAAGGAAATTACCTTCAATGTTCTCATCAATGGGCATGAATAGGTGCAGATATTTGGCTACCCATGTTGCTTCCTCAATGAATTAATTTCTCCACAGGACTTTGACTGAGGCAATCTCTTTGGTTCTCAACTTGCGAACCTAGCAATCAAGGATTTGGATTGGAATCTCTTCTTAAAACAATCTATCCTTCACTCCAACACTCTCAATAGGGATCACCAAGGTAGGATCTCCCAAGCACTTCTTCAACATCAAAACGTGGAACACTGGATGAATACCGTCTAACTCGAAAGGCATCTAACTCATAAGCAACCTTCTCAATCCTCTTCACAATCTGATAAGGTCCAATATAGTGAGGACTCAACTTCCCCTTCTTCTCAAATCTCATGACACCCTTCATAGGTGACACTTTCAAGTACACCTAATCATTTACCTCGATCTCTAAGTCTCTTCTCCTCACATCGGTGTAAGCTTTCTAATGACTTTGTGCAGTCAACCTCTCTTTAATGACCTTAACCTTCCCCATTGATTGGTGGACAAGATCAAGCCCAATCAACTCTGCTTCTCCAACCTCAAACCACCCAATTGGTGATCTACACCTCCTCCCATACAAGGCTTCATAGGGAACCATTTGAATGCTTGCATGATAACTATTGTTATATGCAAATTCAATTGATGGTAGGTGATTATCCCAATTTCCTTTAAAATCAAGAACACAGGCTCTCAACATATCCTCTAATGCCAAGATTGTACGCTCTGACAGACCATCTATTTGGGAATGAAGGTCGTGCCCAGATTCACGTTAGTATCTAATTCTTTCTGGAAATATCTCCAAAATTGGAAGGTGAATTGAGCTCCTCTGTCCGAGATGATGGACAAGGGAACTCCATGCAACCTCATAATCTCTTGGATGTATAACTTGGCATACTCCTCCTTAGTGTTGGTTGTCTTAACTGCTAAGAAGTGAGCCAAGTTGGTCATTCTATCCTTGATCACCCACATCGTATCACGTTGTTTTTGAGACCTCGGTAGACCAGTAATGAAGTCCATGTTGATCATCTCCCACTTCTATTCATGAATCTCAAAGTTCTGTGCCAATCCACATGGTCTTTGATGCTTAATTTTAACTTGTTGGCAATTCGGGCACTTAGAAACAAACTCAGGAATATCCCTCTTCATTCCGCTCCACCAATAGACTTCCCTCAAATCATGGTACATCTTGGTAGATCCAAAATGAATGGAATAGATAGAGCTATGGGCTTCAACCATGATTCTATCTCGAATACCATCCACATCTGGAGCGCACAGTCTACTATGGAATCTCAACACTCCATCTCCCTCTTTGGAGAAGACCATCACTTTTTGTTTGTGGACAACCTCCTTCATTGAAGTATGACAAGATCTTGGTCTTGCTTTTCTTTCACCTTTGCCACCAAATATGAAGCAGACCCATTCTGAATATTGACTTCTCCCTCATCATTCTCCTCAAGTTGAACTCTTAATCGAGTCAATTAATGCACTTCTTTAGCTAGCCCCTTCTTTTCTTCCTCAACATAGGCTGTACTACCCATTGACAACCTGCTAAGAGCGTCAGCAGCAATATTAGCTTTACCTGGGTGGTAGAGAATGCTCATGTCATAATCCTTGAGCAACTTCAACCATCTCCTCTATCGCAAGTTGAGCTCCTTTTGACTGAAGATATATTGCAAGCTCTTGTGGTCAGTCAACACATCCATATGAACTCCATACAAGTAGTGGCGCCAGATTTTAAGTGCAAACACCACCGCTTCCAACTCAAGATCATGGGTCAGATAGTTCCTCTCGTGAACCTTAAGTTGTCTGGAAGCATAGACTATCACTTTCCCTCTCTGCATCAATACGCATTCTAATCTAACTCTCAAAGCATCACACTAGATTACAAAGTCCTCTGTTCCATTAGGCAAGGTTAAGACTGGTGTAGTAGTCAGTCTCATCTTCAACTCTTAGAAACTCTTCTCACATTCATCGGACTACTGAAAGTTGACCTTTTTCCGAGTCAGTTTAGTCAATGGCTCGGATAGGGAAGAAAATCCATTGACAACTCTGCGATAGTAGTCTGCCAACCCCAAGAAGCTCCTTATCTCAATTGGAGAGGTCGGTCTAGGCCAGTTCTTAACCGCTTCAATCTTTTGGGCATCCACTCAAATACCATCGCAGGAGACAACATGGCCTAGGAAAGCCACTGACTTAAGTCATAACATTTCGAGAATTTTGCATACAACTCATGGTCCTTAAGTGTTAGGAGGACAAATCTAAGGTAATTTGCATGCTCCTCGTCATCTCTCGAACACACCAAAATGTCATCGATGAACACATTAAAAATATATCAAGATATTGTCTGAACACCCTATTCATGAAATCCATAAAGGCTGTAGGTGCATTTGTCAACCCAACGGACATGACCAAGAACTGAAAATGGCCATATCTAGTCCTAAAGGTTGTCTTTAGAATATCACAGTCCCTCACTTTCAACTGATAGTAGCCAGATCTTAGGTCTATCTTGGAGAAACAAGAGGCACCCTGAAGTTGGTCAAACAGATCATATATCCTTGGGAGAGGATATTTATTCTTTATGGTGACCTTGTTCAGTTGCTTATAGTCAATCCACATTCTGAGAGACCCATCTTTCTTTCGCACGAATAGGACAGGGGCACCTCAATATGAAACACTCGGTCTTATAAAGTCCTTCTCTAACAGATCTTTCAATTGTTCTTTCAACTCTTTCAACTCAGTAGGGGCCATCCTATAAGGTGGAATTAAGATAGGCTGGGTATCGGAAAGAACATCAATCCCAAAGTCAATCTCCCTATCAGGAGGGACTCCAAGCAAAACACTTCAGGAAACTCATTCACAATTAGGACTAACTCAAAAGTTGGAGACTCAACATCATTAGATTTCACTCTCACGAGGTCATAGATACAACCTTTAGAAATCAGTTTTCTGGCTCTAAGATATGAGATAAACTTTCCCTTAGGTGCAACAGAATCAACCTTCCACTCTAGAACCGGTTCATTTAGAAATTGAAACTTAACAGTTCGAGCTCTACAATCAACGGAGGCATAACAAAAGTGAATCCGATCAATGCCAAGGATCACATCAAAATCAGTCATCTCTAACTCAACCAAATCAATAATAGTATCCCTATGATGGATTGACACTACACAAGCTCTATAGATTCTCTCAGCTCGAATAGACTCACTAACTGGAGTAGAAACATCAAAGGGTTCAAAGAGACTCTCAGGGGTTCTATCAAATCTACTGGTCACACAAGGAATTACAAATGATAATGTGGCACCAGGATCCATCAAAACATAACAATCAAGAGAAAAGACTCGAATCATACTCGTCACAACATCTGGGGAGTTCTCTTGATCTTGATGACTACCTATGGCATACAAACGGTTTATAGCTCTGCTTGCGCCTGATGTAGTACCTTTCTGGGTTCCTTTAGCTGGAGGAGATGGTGCACAAGATTGAGCCCGATCAAGCCACTTTAAACATTCTGTCTGGTAGTGACCCGCTTGGCCACACTTGTAGTATACATCACACCCCTCGTGACATTTTCCCATGTGTAATTTGCCACACGTACCACATGGTGGTTTACCCCGTGAACCTTGAGCCATACTAGCTTGTGACTGAGATCCAAGGGTTCCAACATTCTGAGACCTCTGATCATTCCTAATTCTGGGCGCAGGTGCACTAGCAGATAATAGTGCTGGCCCCGACTGAATCTATTACAATTCCCCCTCTTTCCAACCTCATGGTTGGATGTTTTTGCCTTCTTACTTCTGAACGCCTCTCTTTCATGTTGTCTCTCCTCATTAGCTTGTTGCACAAATGTTATCAATCTCCCAATGTCCATATCACTCACAAGCATTGCTCCCCTCCCATCTCTCTTTGGCCCTTTGTTCAGCCTATCAACCAATTCTCCCCTTATGTGAGTAACCATATCCAGAGCATATCGAGATAGTTGAGTGAACTTAAGACCATACTTTTGCACAATCATAGAGTCCTGTTTCAGATTAAAGCTCTCTTACCTTAGCCTCTCTTTGTTCTCTTAGAAAGAAACGCCTTAAGAAGGCTTCCTCAAACATTGTCCAAGTCAACAGTGGGGTATCCTCTCCTCTACCCTTCTTCCATTGGTCGAACCATAGTCTAGACACACCCTTGAGTTGGTAAGCAGCCAGTTCAACCCTATCAACATCAGCCACATGCATCACTTGGAACACTTTCTGAAGCTTCTCCACATAGTTCTCAAGATTCTAAGTGGATGCAGACCCTGTGAACACTGGAGGATTTATCTTCAAGAATTCTCGAACTCTAGATGTGTCATGTGAATCCTATCAACCCGCTCCTTGCCTTGCAACAGGTGCTGTGACAGCCTGGGCTAAGGTCTGAATAGCCTATCAAAGTTCAGCATTGGAGACCTCATCTTGCGGGGGCTGCTCAATAGGGATGGCTTGGTCCACAGCTTCCTCATGTCCTTGAGGATCAAGTGGGTTAATATTTTTCCTGGCGGGACGTTCTTTCCCTCTGATGGCTCTTTTAGGAGGCATAATCACAACTCTGCAAAGCATAACTTTATCGCATGATTTAAAATCATGAAAGAAGTGAAATAATTCCTACTGTTCTATAGCCTTCCTATTATGGATGTGGAGCTCTTCGCACCAATAATAAGGACTCTACTAGACACAACTTCATAGAATCCCTAGGACTCTTGAACTATCTACTATGATACTAAGTTTTTCACACCCCGGGAGGGTCCCTAGACGCAGCCGGCACCTAGAGACTATTGCTAGTCCCCAAGAGAACTACATGACCTCATCACATTCATTCAATAAACAAACTCAAGACAATCAATGGAAGACTAGAGATAATAATGAGCACAACTCATCTAGTCTCATAAATATATTAGTTAATATAAAATGGCTAGTAAAAAGAAACTAGCTCAACAAGTCTCAACATCGTCATTCGACTCTAGTCTATGAAGCCCCTATCACTATCAAGTGGTACTAATAACAGACCCATGGCTTCCTCAAAATAAAGTAAAGCTAATCAAATCTAACTCTATAAACAATCAAAATAAAATAATTGTAATGAATCCTCCAAAGTAAGAAAGGCTCACCAATCAACTGACTACTCAGATCCTCAATGATTCGCCTGTTGACGATCTCTAATCCTAGTATCTACATCATAAAACAATACAGCATCGGGTAGCGTCAGTACGTGGAATGTACGGTATATAAAATAGTTGAATGAAACAGAAACTGATAGAATAATATGGAACAACATCAACTCAGAATAGTAGCCAATCAACATGTCAAATGTCTACCTAAAAAAAAAATAAAGAGTAGACAAGTGATCAATCAAATCAATCAAACCTTATCAATCAAATTAGACTCATCTCAAAGGAACTCAACTCAATTCATCTCATCTCGACTCAGAGTACTCAATGTGGGAACTTTCTGAAAGTTTCTCTTATCCGACAACAATCACTTATAAGCCAATAATTATACAACAAGTCGCCATTATTGCCACAACCATTCCGTACTGGCCAAGTAGAGAACGAATCAAATCCACTAGGGACCCCAGCAAATCAAACAAGTCCTCTATTATTTCAGGGACTCTATCAAGAGGGAACCTCAATGTAATGTGATGGTTCTAATCCTCACTAATGCTTGGCAACGCAATTAATAAGTGCAAGTTGGTTTTACTCCCCATTTCAGTGCTCGGTACTCCTCCTAAGACTCAATGTTCATAAGATAATCACTCTAATCAAATCATCTCAATCAGCTTCGTGGAGGCACTCATCATTCAATCAGTCTCATAGAGACTTTTATCATCTCATCAATCAATCAACATCTCAATAGTAACTCAAGGCTTAGGTCAATCATTAAGGAACAATCGAATGGACAAATCATTAGAGATCATTTATGGATACTCACAAGACTCTCAAGTTCTATCACCTCTTCATCATTCTCACATCACAATCACAATCGACATTCTCAAATCTACGCTTTAGGCTTAATCCCTAGGATCATTCATGCATGTTTTCAAAAGTTAACATGCAGAGTCATACAATATCTTATGAAAAACATTTAATTTAAGAAAACAAGTTTATGATGATCATCAACATATGAAAATACATATACTTAATATAATTTTCAAGAAAATCTTGAAGAATCATTCAAGAATCATATATGGTTACTCATGGACTCTCAACTCATCTAAGGCCATCTCTGGGGTACATGAGAGAACAATCTCATACATTACTTTAGCCTTACATACCTGGTGTGAAGCTTTACCAATCAACCTTCAAGAATTCTCCCTTGAACTCTTCAATCTCACGTTCCTCTTCTCTTCTCTCAAGCCCTAGTCTTCTTCAATGACTTAGAAAAGACTTAGAATGGAGTTTAAAACCCCTTTTATGCTCAAGACGGACTTTTCTAATCATGTTCTAAGTTTAGGAAGGGCTGAGAATGAAGGTATTTAAAATTTTATGAATTGTGATCTTTGACATATCACGCGATATGAGATGCAAGAATTAAAGAATTGCTAAGCATAGAAAGTTAATTTTTTAAAAACAAAAAGGCAAATACAGTTCAAAACAGGAGTACTAAGTGATTGCTTGCAAGTAATCCAAAGCCAACAGTCCGTAGGGCATCCATGGACAAAAGTGAAAACTTAATAGAGTGATGTTGAGAGAAACATTTTGACATTTAATGTCACGATTAGAACTTCAATTGGTCAGGTCTTTTAACATTTTCACTTAAAAATTAAATATTATTTTTTTAAGCACGTAGGACATAATTTATAAAATATTATAATGCATAAATATAAAATCACGCGATGCAAAAAGTTACTCAGAGGGACGATAATAAAAGACCAAACCAGAAAGATGGCTAAAGTGCAAATCAGCCCGCGGGAAACATACGGACTGGACCTCGGGATACGTATACCTTTACAGCCCAAGATTGCAATGGGGTCCAAGTAGCTCAATGTATGGAAAAATTAGGCGGATATGTTAGTTAATTAGGTAATACAGATATAGTTTAAAATAATTACGAGTCGTAGTAAATATCTAATTGTAATTATAGTTTGAATTTTGTATATTCGCGTGATTTATACAAACGTTATACGCGATTATACAAAGTAATGTATGGTGAAATATACAAACAGTGTGAATTATATAATAAATTGTACAAATGTTATACATGAATTGTACAGCGAAATATACAAATACTATTACAAAATTATGAATTGTATAACGAATTATACTAATGTAACACGAATTATACTAATGCTGATAAAACTATAGTTACGAAAAGTAATTATCCAAACTATAATTATGGATCACAATTATAATTTTTTTGAGTGACTATATATGAAAATACCTCTAAAATAAGATGCACAATCATTAATAGAAAAACATCTATTTTTAGAACATCCACTCAACAAAAATCACAATGTCGGTTACAAGCCACAATCTCACAGAGAATATTTTCATTGTATAATGACTACAGAAAAAATCTCTTAATCATGTTTCTAAATTTTTAAAATTTTTCACCCCCACTTTAAAGAATATATTTTTAATTGTTTGGCATTGTCTTTAAGAAAAACATGCCTTTTCCCCCACTTGATCATCTGTTGGGCCCAAAAAGAAAGCAAGAAGGTTAGTAGCCCATATTTTCCTTGCCAGTAGAATCATGGGCCCTCGTGATCCATTTAATTGCCTGGATTGCTTTTTAAATGAATTGATTTATGAGAATTTCAAATAAAAATTGTATAAAATCTACCGGACAAAAGTATCCCTCCCTTTCAAGACTTAGAATTTTACTCACAATTTCCATGTATGAATACTGTATAAAATTGGTATTAAATATATACACGACTGTGTTAAGTTTTGTAGAAGTTTAGTACTGTTACAATAATATTAGTCGATGTCATTTGCCTATATGTGAAAAGAGGACCGTACAAGTAAAATAGGTCGAATCTTGTCCTAATTAGACACGAACCCTTCCCTAGAAATTATGGAAAAAATAAAAACTAAATTAAATATTCTATGATCATAACAGACGTTTCATAGTATAACCTATTATAACGTTCCATATTATACTTGTTTCTTTTCTTTTCTGATTTTTTAAAGAAGAATAATTGTCTTTGGAAGACTGTCTTTTGAACAACTGTTCCAGGAAAGCAAAAATAATTGTTAGTATTTGTTATAGAGAACAGAATAATAATTGTGAGTTTTTGTTTGCAATAATTTATTTCAGCAATCAATTCCATTATTTGCTTCAATAATGATTTTTAATTTCAGCTTTACTTTGGGATTTTCGTTCCACACTTTAGGTGTTCGTTCACATCTTTAGCTTCAAATTATTTTATGCCGAAACTGGAATATATGTACACACATATATAATGCAACAATATGATTTCCTCTATTTTAGTTTATTTGTATTTGACTTGAGACGAAATTTAAGAAAATAAAAAATAGTACTTATTTTTAAATCTTGTAACTTTAAATTAATGATATGTAAATTTCATTGAAGTATATTGTTGAAAGTAGAATTTTTTTTACATATATATATGGCATTTAACGTCTTTGCTAATATTTTTTTTGTAATTTGTCTTTTGTGGAGATGGCAACCAATGATGATGTGACAAGAAAATACTTCTCACACACTTCTTTACATGATACTTAATGTTGAGGCAACACGGATCGATTGCAACTGCACTTAATTTTCAAAATATTTTTGTAACATCTCATTTCTTTTTAAATATGTATCAAAAAATAATATCTTCAATCGAGTATCTCTTAAAATAATTTTTCTATCTTACATAATAGTAATAAGATCTGCTTACGCATATCTTTTTCAACCTCTCACGTAATAG
Source organism: Solanum medicagineum (assembly GCA_026153255.1). NCBI lineage: Eukaryota > Viridiplantae > Streptophyta > Magnoliopsida > Solanales > Solanaceae > Solanum > Solanum medicagineum. The sequence goes on from JAPFFP010000070.1 coordinate 23,814,240, forward strand.
GGACTATACTGAGATATTATTTGTTTATTTTAGTATGAGTATCTCAAGTCGTGGGGATAATCCTTTTTCTTTAAAGTTTACATTGATTATTCTGTCAATAAAATATGGGAAGCAGGAGTACGTGGCCCAATCAAAAGGGACGACTCTTTATCCATGCATTTTAATAGTACCTCGTGGTTCTGCAAGCTGAGAATATCAAAATGACATATCATTCAAAATAGACCCCTCTCATTCTAATACCACAAGTTTTTTAATTAAATAATACCATTATATATGCATTACATATATCATTGGACCCTAGTAAGGATATGATTCGAGGGATGAAGCAGCGAATTTTTTGAGTGCAGGATGATAAATGAAATTTTTTATTTTTAATATAAAGTACAACGTTTGAGCTTTATTATTAGTGGAGAAAATTTTTAGTAGGGAGCATTTGACCAGGGTCATTTCGAAATAAGATCATTAAAGTAATCGTTTAAGGTATTAATTTTTTTGGGCTCCCATTTTTTTTAAAGATGTACATATACGTATATATATTGTTAAAAAAAAGACTTATGTAATGATAAATTTAAAGAAAAAAGTTGACAAAAAAATATAATAATTTTTTATGTAATTTAATATAGAAATTGTTGCAATAATTAAGAAATGAAATAGTGTTTAGCTAATTGTAGCATCTTTTTTAATGTGGCTATCTATTTTGTGGTCATGGACCAACATTATTATTCTTATATATACTTTTTCTTTAATTTTCCTTTCACTATTTTTATCATCATGATCGGATATTCTAAAGTCTCTCAAATCAAACTCTCTACATTATGCAAAATCTATTGTTGTGTGTTTATAAAAAGATCAAATTTATTTTTTGGCGTCTTCTTCAAATTTCAATTATTTAAACTAGTCAACACTACTTTAATATCACTATATCAACGTATTTAGGCGTAACACTATTTTGATATCATAATATAAACTTTTCAAATTTGAGTTAAATTTTATTATTCTAATTCTACTTATATATTTTTCATAAGAATTTATGTCTAGTTTCTTACTTCATAATGTTTGTGTATATTCTATCTCTCCGGTCTCCAAACTGAGTGGGTTATACTTATTTCATTTATATATGAGGCATTTCTACCAGTTTAGCTTTAGGCCTTGTTGATACGGTCGGACGTTCGTATCCTCTTAGATTGGTCTTATCAATCGATGCAGATTCATGAAAGTTTATAAGTTGTAAAGTTTATTCTGCGTACATACTTAATGGATTCCCTTAACAAATATATAAAATTTGACTTAAAGTTATGGGGCTCCGCCCCTAAGTACTTACAAAAACTTCAAATTAGCCGAATCAGTTGATTATGGATTAATGGTTAAATAAAAATATCTCATTGGACCAGTCTCTATAAATTAATGACTTATTATACACATATGGAGACGCATAAATAGAACAAATAATGCAATGTTAATTTCATCACATAAAAAATATAGAAAGAAGGGTTTGCATTTGGGAGATTTTGGTAGGAAAAAAAAGGCAATGCTCTTCTGTCTAAACGCACATGAGAGTGTCAAATAGCTATAAATGAAATAAAAATGTCTTTGATAGATCATATGATGTGTATGAACAATAACCCTACAAAGAATATTTTAAAAAATGTTGATGAAAATTATATAGATAAACTATATTAAAAAGTATATTATCATTTATAGTAAGAATTAATCATTTTCGCTCAATAATTATAATATATTTATAATAAGTACAATTTTAATATATATATTACAGTGAACTAGTTATAAAATATATATAATACAAATTTTATTGATGGATAATATATTTATCATAAACGTTAATACACATTATGTCAAGTTCTTGCCACACAAGCACCATATATTTTTAAATACTTATAATACATTTATAAGCATGCATAACTCACTTTTAATACAAGTGAAGACTTCCCATAACATTATTATTATATGTTGCTATAAATGATAATAATAAATAAAAAGTATCGCTAAAATTAGTAATTATTTATTAAAAAAATACTCACCCAATTCCCAAATAATTTTTCCTTGAATGTCTGTCATGTTTTTCACTTACACAATCCTTGAAAAAAAATTAATTAAGGGAGACGTTTAATTTTTTTAACTTAAGATATGATCGATTGATCCACTTTATTGAATATTTACTTTATATCTTTATGTCATAATTGAAATGTGTTCTTAGTCTTGAGGTATATGTAGTACTACTAAAGGTACAATAGAGAACAATTAATTGATCTGTCTAAAGTTTTTAAAAGGGAAAAGGATAAAAAAATACTACTCAAATGTAGCAAAAATATTTCTCTTTTTGGATTTGGCTGAAAAATATTCCTCAATTAAATTTTTGATTAAAAATATCTCTCTCTAATGGAAATTGAAAGATTCAAAAATACCTCTAAACTATAAGAAATAGAACAAAAATACTCTTAAGATTTTGCAAAAAAAAAAAAAAAAAAAAAAAGAAAAAAATCTCCCCCAAAAGGAAATGACATTTTGCATGCTTTGTGGACAAAAAATTACATGTTTTGTTCACGTGGAAACCTCATTTTGGGTCGCAAAAGGTTTTCTCCTTAGATATTAAGTCTGATACTAGTCTTTTTATCAAATGAAATAGAAACTGTCATTTCATTTGCAAACGTCTCAAAAAGTCGATCTCTGAATGATAATAACAATAATTCATCCTCGTCATAATCGTTGCCTTCTCTTTGAATCTGTTTTTGAGTTCAGTAGGGTTCAACACTATAAATTTTCTGAACCTATGAAGCTTCTATAGAAATTGTTGAGCTCATGTTAGAAATGTAACACGATCAATACAAAATTCAATTGCAACTATAAACAAAAGCTAACTTTATAATATAGTAAGAATCTGGACTACTCAAAGTCTAACAAAAATTAATTTGAAGATGAGTTGCGGTTGAATTTTTATGGAAGAAGGATATTTTAAATAATAACTTTAAAATTTTAACGAAAAAGTATTTTTTAGTCGAAAACTAGTAAAGGGTATTTTTGTCCCTTTCTAATAGTTTAGGGGTATTTTTGAGCAAAAAATATAACAAAAAGATATTTTGGAGTCATTTCAAATAGTTCATTGGGGTTTTTGACTCATTTTCTTTTTAAAAATGATAAATATTTTGAGATAAAGATGATAAGTATTTTAAGAGAGAGGAAGTACACAAAAAGCCTAGCTGTTTCTCATTTTAGGAAAGAACATGGGTCACATGATCATTTGATTGCAACCATGACTATATATAAATCCATAAATATGATTGTCTGTAAGGGAAGCTTCCTTTGAGCTTTGAACGTTGGAATCATGCATTTACCCATTGATTTCTTCTTTCATTAATTTTTCCATTTTTTGATCTGGCAATTGTGGAAAAGTTTTAATCTTTAAAAGTATTTTATTCCACTTTGCTCATTACTGCTTCAGTTTATGCAGCCTGTAAAAGAAGGAAAATTGTGCCTTCAATAAATTCTTTCTGCATATTGACAATTCAAAAGTGACTCTTGCATTATATTCAAGTGTTATTTTGCCTTGTCATTTGGTGTTATCATTCATGAGGGGTTTTTGCTTTAATTTTACAGAGAAAAAAGTTATACATGGCTTGGGTTGGTGGGTGATTAATTACCCTTTAGGGTACAAATACTTCCTCCATCCCAGTCGTGATGTTACATTTTTTGAAAGTTAAATTAGATTAAATTAATTTAATATTTTAAATTAAAAATTTGTGTATTTAAAAATTATATGAAAAATATTATTGATTATAAAATTTTCATTTTTAATATGTATATTAAAATATTAATAAGAATCTATACAGTTTGACTCTAAAATGAAAACTATAATAATGAAAATGAGTAGAAGAGAGTAGAATCCAATGGCCTTATTCGGCCTTGTTTTAGAGAAATCCTTATCTCCGTCACTTTTACACACACTCCAATCCGATATTGTGATTGAATAAATCATTTCTTTTTTTTTAAGTATTGAAGAGTGAATAAAGAGAGAAAATATTTTGAAGAGAGGAAAATAAATAAATGATTAAAGATAATAAATAAGGATAACATAGCCAAAACATATACTCTCTTCGTCTCTCTTTAGTTGTTATGGTGCGTTTTTTAAAGTTAATTTGACTAATTTTTAAAATTAAATTAAATTATCTTGATATTTTAAAATAAAAATTTATATATTCAAAATGTTAAAAGAAAGTCAAAAATTTTACATTGATGGTTAATGAGATGAATGGACTTGGCTTAGGCAATTCTCCACTCTTTGAGCTAGCTTTAAAGGTATGAGTTAGGTCCAATACCTAATTTTATACAAAATCTATAAAAAGAAGTAATATTGATTGCAACTTCTTTTCATATTAATGTAATGAAATTAAATTTTAAAATATTAGTTAAAATTTATATAGTTTAATTAAAAAAATGTTACAGCTAAAAAGTGACGAGAGTAATAAGGAGCATGTTAGCAAAAAAATGTGACGAGGAGGTTCAGAGAGTAACTTATAGCAAGTCAACTGGATCTTATTTTGCATTTAATATCAATTTTGTTTTCCCAATGCAATTTTTTCCCCAAATTTTAAATTTATAAGAAAGTCAAACTACCACCGATCCCATGTTTGCTTAATCCAACGCAGTATCAGATTTTCAACCTTTTAGCTTCTCAATTAGGCATATGTTTAATAATGGTCATAAACTTAAGATTAATGTAATAGAGAAAATTGTTTTTGTGTTTTGTGGTTAAAAACTTAAAATACTCCCGCTGGTCCTATCCTTACTATAAATATATATCATTTTACAAAATCAATGTATAAATAATATTGTTCTTCCTATTTTATCTTTGATAGTTAATGAACTTTGAAAAAATATATTTGGCCAACTAGAAAAACTTAAAAAATAATTAATGTAAATTAAATAAGAGCAAAATAGTAAAGTCACTTTTTTTTCTCAATACAAATGCAATCACAAAAATTAACATATAAAAGAGAGCCGAGAGAGTAACAGAGAAAATTGTGTTCATCCACTCTTACCCACAATCCTATTAGTTAATCTGGTTACTATGATCAATTTAACCAATACTTAAATAAGAGACGCAGAGAAAATAGACGATTAAAATACGCTTCATAGTGTACTTAAGAATGATCAATGTACAAGTAATTAATCAATGCTTTCTCCGAAATCAACCTAGATCTAAAACCATTTTTCCACATTTCACCAAATAAAAGCCCCAAACAGACATTTCATGGAGGCCTTTCCAATATTTTGACATGATTAAAAAAAATTAAGGAGCTATGAATTTGTCGCAAAGCTGTGTTTTCGAATCCACGAGCACTTGAACGAACTTACATTGATTTGTACAATTCTCCATTCAAAATCAACAACAACCAGAGTAACATATTCATGTGATCATACAAGTGGAGAATTAAGAGGGTGAAGTATACGCGATGTTACCTTTACCTTGAGTGAGCCTATGAGAATAATTTTTTATTTAAAAATATACTCACAAAATTTCATAGTATTGAAATATTCGTGAAGGAAGCTTCCTAGAAATGAAGATCCTGTATAACGGGGTATTATTGAACATGGAGTCTTAAATGAATACGGACTAGCGAGCCATTCATTCTTGTTTCTAGAAACCTAATTGAATCAATGACTACGTCAAGACTTTTTCTCAAGAATTTATTAAGTTGGGTGAAAAATCAAACAATGATCAGTAACAAAAGAATTAGTACTATTTGAATAGCTATAGGGTAACATATTCACTTCTTTACCAAGTGTAACGAGTTTCACATCAATGATTTAAAGTGTGAATAGTTCTTTTTTGTCATGATTTGAGCAATATTTAGTTTTTGAGATTGTATTAGACCTAAAATAAAATTAAAGTAAGACTTATTTCAATTCTCATTTTTTAATACTAAACTTCCATATCAAATTACTCACGGCACTAGATGGTCAGCCTTGTCGTGAGGCTGTACCAAGAGTCTCACATTGATTATTTAAGAAATGGATAATCTCTTTAATACAATTAATTAGACAATATAATTTTCATTTCTTGAGCTAATTTTTTTAGATTAGCTCCCCGGTGAATTCGCTTAGATGGTGAAGATAAGAGTAAGCTCGCCTTGTTCAAATATCATGGAGATCGGGTGTCACTTTCGTCGTCTATTTAGATTCAAGGTACTTTAAATTAAAGTGGTGCACAGAACAATTAATAATTGCTACTTAGAAAAAATACATTTTAAAAAATGAAATAAGAGTAGTGCACTTGGCTTGATACAACAGGATGATCAAGTTAATTGAGTATGTGATTTTCAACTGAAAGGTCTCAAATTTGAAATACTCTGCATATAGTTGGTGCTTGATTTGTGCACAATTATATATATTGAAATAAAGTTTATCTTGTTCACACGATTGTGATTTCTCTCATCAACAATGCATCTGGTGCACTTGACAAAGTTGGTTCTTCTGAGAAATCACAATACTAATACAGTTATAGATGATAAGTTTACTATACTGAGTTAATGAATTGGTGTAATCATGATAAATGACTTGTTCCATAAATCAAGTAACTACTAAATTAATTTGTTGTACTGTATCAGTGTAAGAAAGTCAGAACTCCTTGATTACGATGTTGGAACTCGTGTTATCAGGAACAGCCCAAGTCAAACTCCATCTAATTTTCATTTCTATAAAATACTCTCTTAGTTCAATTTTACTTATTGGTATTTTATTTTTTAAGGTTCATTTGACTAAACTTTAAAAGAAAATTTAAGTAACTAAATTTAATATTTGAAATCTAAGATTTAAATGGTCGAAAATTATACTAAAAATATTAGTAATCGCAACTTCGAATATGGAATTCAAAGCGATCAAATAGGCTTCCGGAACCAAGCCTTCTGAAAGAAAGCTCATCAGAAAACTCCGGCTTCTCCTATTCTCTACTTACTTTAGTAGAGGGTCTTGCTGTGAAGCTACCCTTTCTGCTGCTCATCGCTTTCAGACCCATATTAGTGCTTACACTAAAATCTTATGCACCTTCCTTTCGCTTCTCTCAAGTGACTTCGTGTCTCTCCTGTTAGTCGAGTAACTAAACGTACCTAATTCGCACTAGCGACTACGTTCCCAGTATAAGCTGTCATCCTTCTCATATTAGTGATCTCGATAAGTAAAATAGTAATAAGTAAAACTGAACGGAGAGAGTAATCAATAAAATAGTTCAGCACATAGTAAACACAGTTGAAGCTCTTATAGAATCTGGTAAACATTATCACTACTACGAGTACTATTTACTACATTTGCATATTTAAGATACTTGTAATTTACACTTTTTCTGCTCTTGCAAATATCAGAATTTTTGCTCAGGCTAGCTACTAACTAAGTAAAACCTATTAAACTGAGAAAGCTCTAATTAACAAGTACCAAACACAAGAAAACATATAAAAGAAAACCCCAAATTTGAACTACTATGTTGTTCTGAAGAAATATTTACTAGAACTATCATTTACTAGTAAATATTTCTTCAAAAGAAATCAGCAGATTCACCCAAACCCATTCCCGGGAACTCTTCTTGTCCTGGCGCATTAATAGCATCATCAAATAGCCACTTCTCCAATAAAGTTAACGGGACTTGTGACTCCTCCAAACTTGTCTTGCTCTCCGATTGAAGCACAAATCCATTTTCCGAATTCATAATCGGAAAATTTGGCTTGCTTTCAACCTGAAAAATCGTAGAATTTTCAGGTGTGAAAGCGCTGCCTTCGCTAAAGAAGGTGTCAAAACCGTCTGGCGTCGCAGCACTTATGGTACCTTCACTTGGACTCGAACTCAAACCCGAACCCGACCCGTTTGATGATGGGTTATTCAACGAGCTTTGAGTTGTCTCAGAATTGGATCGACTTAATTCAGATGATTTAGGGGAATTTTTCATCCAATTCTGAAGCAACCTAGAAATGTTTTCGGCGCTGGATGCATAAGAGCTGGATCCTGAAACGGATTGTTGTGCAGCAATCGGGCTAATTGGATTACCCGGCGAATCGGATTTGTCAAGCGACAAAGCCTCACAAAGAGCTTTTCTGGCCGTGTGGATATCTGTTTGAAGCCTCCTCTCCCACTGTCCCTTTGAGAAATTTGATTGAGATGATGATGAAGCTGTTCCTTCTTGAGTACTATTCTCATCAATCCCTTGAAGCTTCTTCAGTTTTTTCCTTAGATGAGTATTCCAGTAGTTTTTTATATCATTGTCCGTCCTTTGTGGGAGATACGATGCTATCGCTGCCCATCTACAAACCGAAACAATAAGAGATTAGACAACTTCAGTAGATCAATGTTGACTATCTAAATCTTTATAAGAATTAGTTGGATTTTCCACTTTTTAGATAAACGCGAGATCTAGCCCTAATTGTTTATTGGGATTTCAAACATCTCAAAAATTGAAAAATCAGAATTTTGCATGGTACCTGTTGCCAAGAAGAGCTTGGAGGTGGATAATCATTTTCTCTTCATGCTCAGTGAAGTTCCCCCGTTTGATTCCGGGCCGGAGATAATTAGTCCATCTGAGCCTACAGCTTTTGCTGCATCTAAGCAAACCTGGAGAAGAAAACCAACAAAAGTTTAACTAAATGAACGGCTGTGAGTAAACTGGATCGATGATATGAGTTGATCGTGTGGATGTAATTCATTTTTCAAAGCGGTGCGGACACATTTAATGACTCTAACAAACTTCTCCAGGAAGAAAAATAAAAAGAAGAAAATAAAAGTTGGATTAATAATTACCAGTATTACTAGGAACAGCTCTCCAGTTACAAGGACCATGTTGTTGAATGTATGAAACCAAGATGATATCTTCTTCTGGTGTCCATGGTCCTTTTTTCACCCCAATTTTATCACAACAAGGTGGTCTTCCCATTCTACCTAGCTACACGATCGATATCGATCGATCTCAAGGAACAAAAGAAATAGTCTTGATCAATGGAAGGAAAAGGAAGTGATTTTCGTTTTTATCTATCTCTTTGTAGGAAACTTTGTTCAAAGTTGTCTAAGGGAGTGGGGGTCCTTGTGTGTATATATACACAATTTGTTAAAGAGAGAGAGAGAGGAGTCTTTAAGCTGACCAAAGATGAAGTGGTGGTAAAAGAGGTGTATTCCCCGAAAGAGTCAAAACCGGACAGCAATGAGCATTTACTCATTTGCTTGCAAAAGTCAGCTCTTTCTTTATATTTTCTATAAATTTACGTGATGGTCTATTCCTTTTAATGAAAATTTCACTTTAACCAAATTTACTTAAATTAAGACCGAAAGAATATTGCTTTCGTAATCCTTTTTTCAGCTTCGCAAAATCGTGTGCTTGGATTTCCCTTTTTCAACATTTCGTTTAATCATTTTTTTACTTATTCATATTTATTAATATTTTTTTTTACTATCTAATAAATGTGAATAAGCAGGCACAATGCACGCTCGCTTATTCACATTTATTAGACCGTGAGTAGTAATAGCTTCTTTTTTTTTTTTTTTGTATTTTCTCATTGTGTTCCTAAATGCTTTTGATACTAGTCTAAATTAAGTAAATTGTTGGGATATAATACATATCTTAAGAAAAATATTTAAAAAGGCTACTTTCCTCAATTATTCTTTTTATTATTCCTAAACTATTCTCCTAAAAAATGTAAAATAGTTAAGAATCTCGTTATAAACAAAGGTAAATATGAACAAAAAAATTACTAAATAATTTTCGAAAATTTTAAGAAATTTAACTTATTTTGAATTATGATTTTTTTTAATAATTAACTTTATATGAGCTAGCGGAAGTATTTCATCTTCCCTACAATCATGCAAGCGGCAGAGCTTTTATGCAATTTCATTTCTTCATTCTTTTCAAGTTCCTATCTTAACAGATGACACATGTCATAAGTTAAACTTAATATCATGTGTCGTCCATCAAAATAGAAACTTGAAAAAATTGAAGAGGAACCTCCTCCGTTATTAATTAATTGTGAATTCCCCACTTGAGCTTTGATTGAAGACATTAGTTACGTATTCAACTTAATTACACTATATATTTATGAAAAAATAACTTCAATTTGAATCATGCAAATAGCAATTGCGCAACTATGAATGTTTCGTATAATCTATGTAAATACCAAATAAACCAATGGTTCAATTATATAACAATGTCTATTTTCTTTAATAAAGTTGAAAGGCACAGGGAAATGAATTAATTTAGGAAGAGAGATTGATTGGTTTAATCATCTTAGAGGATGTTCTAGATATGCTTCAAGATTATGATAGTGAAGTTAGAACTATCTTATTCATTAGTCACCCTTCAATGAAACACACACATTGTTTTACAAAATCTTAAGTTCTCCGTTTTTATGTTTTTTAATCAAGTTATTTGTCTGAATGCCACTTGCACCTCTCATTTAATTCGATAGAGAAATGATTTTATATTTTGTTGACAGCAACACGATAAGATAAATATTTTATTTTATTTGACAAAAGCATATATATAGAGTTAAATAATAAAACCTCAAGTTCCAATAGCTTAATATAAATGGCATTTAATTAGTAATTTCATTTCTTTGATAAGGTAGATTCCATGAACTGGTCACTTATGTTGGAAAAATACAGCTCACTATATATACATATATATTTCAACTAAACAAATTTTGATTTTTTTTTAATCAAGTGACAGCCCGTCACGGAAATTAAAAGAATTGTTTTGTTTATTTAAAATGCATGTAAATCAGAGCTTGCCCGTGGAGTTGATTAAAATTAATTCCACTTGTTAAAGTACTATTTATTTATAATTAAGATTAAGTTCTTATCATGACAAAGATTGGGAATTTGACTTAATCCAAAGGGGAAGCAAGAAAGCATGAGTCTTAAGTCTGCCCAATTGTTAATATTTTCTCTAGAACCATTTGGTCAGGTTTGAAATTATTCACTAAATTTAGACTTAGTCTTACATTATTTTGACATTTTATTTTGTTTGCTTAAACCTAAATCTTAGGAATATGTTTCTACGTGTCTGCAGACCTTCACATGGTTCTTGCCTTAATGACTTCTACTGTTTCTTCATCAATCGGTGGAAGAAATCCCCTCTATATACCCCACACCCAAAGTGGCCCTATATAATTAGTGTATTAATTTTTTCTAACTATAGACGGTCAGTATTAATAGTATTTTACATGATAAAGAATATTATATAGTGTTAGGACCGATAGAAATCAGATGTCATGTAGAAATTAATAACGTAATCCTTGAAAGATCATGGGTATAAAAAAGAAACGAGACATATATTATAAAGAGATATAAATATTTAACATGATTCGATCAATCGACCTACATGCACAATCCACTTTATAAAAGAGAGTACACAATATTAAGAGAAATAACCTCACCAATTCACTCGAAATACAAAGAGGTTCACACAAGTGTTAATGTAAAACTAGTGTTAACATAACATACACTTGTGACTCACTGTTTCTCTCCCTAGACAAAACTTTCAAGTCTTCATGGCTATGTTGTAAATGCTTACAAGTTAGAAGAAATGAACCTCTATTTTATTGAGTCATAAGGAAAGGATTCGCCAACTATAGAGAATTTCTGCTTTTCTTTTCCTTAAAGAAAAACCCAATAATGATAAGAAATTCAAGGCAAAAACCCAACATAGCACATTTATATAATTCCCCTTCCTTTTTAGTCACAAAGGAATAACATACTTAATAATAATTTAATTTTAAAATACTTATTTTATTCTTATGATTTTTAGATAAACAAACATCTATGGCTTATTTTATATTATAAGTTTTAACAACTTTTTTTTCTTAAGTTTGTATCAAGTCCAACTACTTTAAATAAATTGAGATACATAAAGCATAAGCCTTTCAAAATGTGAATTTAAGATTTTAAAAATACAACTATTACTCCCCTTCAAAATTTAATTATCTTTCTTTTTTATCTGTTTTAAAAAAAATATTTATTCTCTAATTTATCAACTCTTTAATTTTAAAATTTGTTATAGCATATTTAAAAGTACAAATAAAAAAATATTTGAGTCACTATATATATCTTTCGTGTAAGATTACAAATCCGTTTTACTTTCTTAAAGTACTTTTTATTCTATCCAACTAAAACAAATAAATTGAGAAGTAGAAAATATCTGCTATAATATTCAAAGTTGATTTGATAATACGAAAATTATTTACGCCGATAGTTTTATTAAAAACAATACTAGAAAAGGAATTTTGTGTTTTCTTTATACATAGAAAAAGTCAAAGAATAAATCTGTCAAGCATGATATACTAGAAGACAAATTGGCAGTGATGAAAAGTGGGGCAAACCCTTTTCTTGTCCTATTATTTCATTTCGGGGCAATATTCGACCCGACCCGGCCCAGAAGAATTGTGTGGTGAGGTGGCAGTCCAGGAGCAGCCCCAAAGCACCCGCCACCTCATCCCAACCGGCCCTACAGACGGAGGATGAAGCCGTCTATGTGGCCCCAAATACAGTTCAACTAATAACATAACAATAATGAATAGTAGTAGTAGCTTTAGAAAGAAAGAATAATGTATGAATCTTTTAGTTGATACATTATATTATATTGTTGAATCATAATGTAAAAGGTACATACCATTTCATTAAAGTAACAATTCTTGGATTTCACTAAAGTAACAATTATTGGATTTCATTAAAGTAACAATTATTGGATTATAGTAGAATTTTTAATAAAACAATCAAAATTTATAAAATAATAGTATATATGTATGTACGTACAATTTTTTAGTTGTTACAAATTTGTGCCACTTCTCACTAGTGTGAAAAACTGTTAGCTGCATTAAACAGGATTAATTGCTCTAAGTTTAATTAGTTGATGAGACAAGTTATTTTCATCCAAAGGTCACGTCAATGAACATTTTAACAAATAATCAAGTCTTGATGAGTTACTTGAGAACGAGAAACAATTGTAGTACGCGGCAGTTGCTGCCACATGTTATTAATTAACATTTTCTTTTGATTTATATAAGCTTTGATCAATATTTTGAGATATATTTTTTTATCATATTAATATGAGAATGGTTGCAATTTATAGTTTTTTCCGTATAGTTTTCAACTATTTAAGTTTATATCTCAAATATTAAATTTAACTATTTTAATTTAATTTTAAAGTTGAATTAAGTTAATCTCGAAATCGAAATAGTCACGGACAAAAGTAAATAAAGGGTAATATTTAAGATCCAAAGAGCTAATTAAGCATATTATTCCATTTGATAATATGTTGGATAGAGTCAAAGTTGGTTTCTTTATCTTCCTTTTTTTAAGTGTTGACTCACATAGCATCGGACATGAAAATTTTGGAGCTTATAAGTGGAAACATAGAATTGTCTTCTTGTTAGTATTCTCTCCCGAATCCAGGAAACACAAGTCAGCACATTCACACTGATAAAAGAAATCATTTGTCAAATTAAAAAAAGTTCATTTCTTGAAAGAATGGATAAACTTTGGGTTTTATCTAAGTAGTTCCAACAGAAACCGTCAAAATCATTATCCTATCACATGAACTCCTCAAAATAACTTCTTACTCTTCACTTTTGCAATGTCAAAAAATACACCCTTTTTTTCTTTTTTGCTATTTCTCAAAAATTGAACAAAGTTAAAATTGATGTCTTGAAGATAAACAATAATAATAGAAGTTTATTTAAAAAAAACACCTGGCAGCCCACGTCATGAGTAAAAGATGAATATTGCACTAAGAAGATTGTGAAAGAAGTTGAATTCATCCGTTGCATATGAGGTGAGGTGTTCACACTATTTTCTACAATTGTGTACGAGTTTAAATTTTATTTATTGACTACAAAAATGTTTACACAATTAAATAATTATTTACAAAGATACTTATAAATAAATATCCTATCAATAAGGTTGTAGTGGAATAATATGTATTCTTTCGTCCGCAATCAAGGTTTCAGGTTTGAACTTGAGTACGGAGTCGTCTTTGTTAGGGAACACCTTCAAAAATGTAGAACTCAACATCTTGTTCTGGTAACTAGTAATTAATTCCCGCCTTTCACTTTTTGGGGGTGGAAGGCAAAAGAAAACGTAGGGGAGGGATAGAATCACTACACTATCACGGCCAACTATACCAACTCCTTAATTTTCTTAATTTAAGGATATATTTAATAAAAAGAAGGCTGGAAAAAAGAGAGAGCTCCTTTCTTTTCTAGCTTTGGAGGGAAGCAATGAAAATCCTATCATATACGAAGGCCTATATACAAAAAAAGCACTTTGCCTAGAATCCCAAATTGCCTCCCCTCTCCTCTAAAGCCGATTTTCTGGCACGAATTCAAATTAGTTAAGCTTCAATGCGGGTGGAAAAAATATCCTAATAAATATATCAGTAATTGGTAATTTGATTAAGTGCACTCTTAATAGCGGAAAGAACTTTCTAGGTGGTCAATTAATTAAATCTTTTCTGTATACGTGTTGATCAGTGCTTATCAAGAATGGAGTGAGCTTAGCCAGTTTGGTTTTTGGACTGTACTAATTAACTACATTTGACTATTTCATTGATTATTGTTATTATTATTTGTATGTTTATATTAATTGGCCAGGCAAATGGATGTGGCTTGATGTGATTTACGTATACCCCTACGTCAACAAGTCATCCTCCACGTACAACCATGCTCACATTACTCCAATTTTGGCCTCTCCTCTCTAACTCATCACTTTTATATATAGAGAGAGAGACACGCACACTCCCTTCTTCTTTACGGTTGTCGTAATTTTCATTTTTAGAATCAAATTGTGTAAATTTTGACTAATATTTTAAGATGTATTTTCATTGTATTAATATGAAAAGTTTATCATCAATAGTATTTGTTCTATAGTTTTTGAAATATTTAAATTTTTATGTCAAAGAATCAAATTAACTAATTAGTTCTAAAAATGAGTAAAATTAATTTTCGAAAACGTAATATAATAACTAAAAAGGAGAAGAGAGTACGCTCTTTGACTCAATTTATGTACAGGAGTAATTATTATTTAAGGAGTTACACAATTTTTTTCTTTACCTATAATTTTCTCAAACTGTTTTGAATCATTAGGTATGTTGACTTATATTACTATTTTTCGTGTAATTAATCTTCAAACATATTAATTTTGCTTTATAATAAGTTGAATAATATATATATACTTGAAATCATTATCAATATTAAATTAAGTGTTTTGATTCTTAATTACATTCTGAACAACGTCACTTAAGTTAAGACCTAGAGATTAGAGAGGATTATTAGTAATAATCACTAATTTCTAATTCTATGATTTCAAAAAATGAAATTATATAATATCTTAATAATTTGAACAAAAGTAATTCCAAGTTTTGTCATATTTATTTTCTTTTTAGTTATTTTCTAATTGTAGAAAGTCCGACAAATTACACTTTCTATGATAATACTAGGTGGCGCCATTGAATGAGATAAACATAAAACGAAAGCAGATTATTTCTTATGTCAATACATGTCAATTATATTCTCTTCATATATATACTTTTCGAAAAAACTTCTTTCCTTTTTTTTCTAATAAATGTGAATGATCGAGAAAATTTTGAGGTGGCAGTCATGTAGACACTGAAGTAAAATACATACGTAAATAGTATGGAACTAATTTTCGTATAGGAGAAAAAGATTGAAATGGAGAAAATGAAGCACTTCCACACGGTGGCAAATTAAAAAATTTCAGTAAGAACATTTAATTTATAATATATGAAAAAAAAAAGATTTTTTTTAAAATTTATTTAACACTTAATCTTATTTTTAGTATGTATACTGTATAGTATAATATTTGACTTTTATAGTGTGAACTCGTGGTCGGATGCCAATATAACAACAGTGAGAACGTTCAAATAGAGACAATTTTGTACTTCATTTTTATGCGGAAAACATTTTGGCAGCTTCCCAATATGTTAAGCCTTTTCAACGTAATGAATTAAATTAGTAGTAGTGGAAACAAACAAAAGGGCCCTTCTTGTGATTTGGATTACTGAGGAGAAAACATAACAAATTGTTAGTATATGCAAAGTTTAATTTCATTTGAGCGTAAATGAAATATTTTTTATTTTTTAAAAAATTAAATTTGATATCTAGCTTTACTCAACTTATAAAGATCTTGTCAAGAGATTTTAATTTGTTTAATCTGATATTTTATATATAATTGTAACCAAAAAAAATATATATTAGATACTTGAAAATTTATAAAAGAAATTAAAATTTATAATCCGCATTTTAGCTTAACAGCTTCAATTTCACTTTTAGGTAAATCATTAACGCGTTTATTTATTAACATGTCTAAATACAATTCAATCCATCTATTTGACACTCCGATCCACATGTAAGGTTTGTGTTGGTCTATTACTATTATGGAATAAATCATTGTACTAGCTTTTCTCCAAGAACAATTCTAATTAGAAACTCCAAAAACTTAGATATAAGTTAAGCTAAATCTTACTCCATATACTGTCATTGTCGCGCAATTAATAAGAAATTTAAAAGGTGCGGCTAGCATAATGTTAGAAGCTCCATCACTTATTGTCCAAGCAAGTCTCAAAGCCGCTGCAAATGTTGACAATCACCTAGTGTATAATTTATTTTCTTAATCTATAAATTTAATATTTTTTTCATATATAAAATATAATTTAACAGATCACTCATTAATTATTAATGTATATGGAAACACTACCTTTATTGGTTATACTCCTTATTTGACCATGTTTTTACTGTACAAACAAATGTAATTCTTCTATTTTTTAACTTATTGGAAAGTTTTTAGACAATCTTTTTAGAATATAGGACTAAACTGCTACGAAAAACATCATTAGATTTTAAAACAACATGATTTGATTCAAAATTTTCACCCAATTGGACATGTTTAGCATATTTTTTTAGGATTATTATAACCGATGTCATTGAGTTTTCCATCGTAAGATTCAGTAGTACACTTGTTTAACTCTATACTTGGATCTTCTCCTTTGGAAAGGAATATGCACTATTCAAAATATATACAGTATATACTAATTGTATTGCACTTACTCTACAATTGTAATTCATATTGGTGTTGTCTATGAATGATCTGTATGAACCAACACCAAATAAGACCCAAAATTTTGTCGTGCATGCCTGAGATTTGTTTTCATGTCTATTTCAAGCTCGACTCTATTGTCAAATAACGAGGCCACTATTAATTCCTAAAAGTCATCTTTCACATCAAACTGCTTTTTGATGTAAATTTGAGTGAGACATTGAATCTACTCTTTCCTAAATCTTCTCGTACCTATTTCCATCACTTGGCAAATTTTCAAGAAAGTTTGGTTTCCTATACAAGGTAAACAGAGACATCACTTAGCTATAATATAGGTTCGTACTCTTCAAAAAAACATAATTTGTGCCTAAGTTATTGCCGTTCAAGTCAATATAAACCCAATCTGAACAAACAAACAAAAAGAAATTGGAATGATTCTTAGTGTTGTCACCAAATTTCTCCTACAGCTTGAATTTATTATTTAATACCTTGTAATGGCACCATACTACGAAAGGGACCCTAGCGTTTGCAATTAAGAATATATCTCCCCAAATGTCAACAGGAACAGAGCCCACATGAGCCCAATAGGCCCACTGTTTCCCCCGGCCCGCAAACTATTCAGTGGTACCAAATGTTTTAAGAATTTTGCAACTACCTTTTTCGGAATGAGTTCAGATATGTGGTTACATAGCAAAAGTTTAAGCAAAAAGGGGTGAACTTGGATAAAAAATTTTATAACTTCAGATGAAAATTTCTCAAATCTTGCAAAAACGATTAAACTTCTTTTAACATGTTTCTGATATTGAAGGCAAAAATTCATTAACTGGATGTGATATTTTTCATGAGTTTTTAAAATTACAATTCGCGCTAGATTTTGGTCCCTAAATACATATATTTGATAGTCTAGATAAATGTATGTAAGAGTAGGATACATGAAGTCACAATTCGATGTAATTTGTTCCAATTACATCGCATCCAAATGAATTTGCATGTATCTATGATACGGTGACCCTATCACTTGTCTCTCTCCCTATGTGCATCTATATTATAGAATGTATTTGAAATATTTTTGATATTTCAGATACATATATTTAACGTGATTTACATGTATCTAGGATATATATTGGCTTCCTCGCTCATCTTTGTTCCGCTGTTACCCATATATCTACTTATATATTTGTGTTTTAGAATATATTTAAAAGTATAAATACATATATATTGACATATTTAATTTGAAATATGATATAAAATTATTAATCGACAAGATAATTTATAATTATAAAAAGAATTAGTAATTACATGCTCGGTTCAATAATTTTCCTTATAATAAATGTATATTATATGACAACATTGAAAAAATTATACCATGCTATCGACATGACAATCTAGACAAGTGTGAGGCTCTGATCAAACTGTATAGCACGCTTTTGTTTGCGAAGAAAGCGTCAATGATTGGGACACGTAAAGGATTATTGGGCTGTTAGTTACATGCATGCGGAGCCCACCGACAAAATACAGAACAATTTCTTCCTTTTATTAACCCGAGATGGGCCTCATTGTCAAATCATTAAAGTGGGCTTAGTCCAGATTTAGCCGACTCTTGACACGTATGTCGTAGCCCATGTGATTTGGTGACACGTATGACCTCTTCTCCCGACAAATGATTGAAGGTAGACGGAAAAAGTTTCTAAGTGTGAGTGTATCAAGTGTTGACTTTGTATTAATCGTATATATGAAAGAGTCATTTTCTGCGTAAAACCTCGATTATATACTGATGTTTAATTAGAAATAAAATTTTATATATATGCGTTAAAATAAGATTTCGAGAAGGTGATAAGATAAGAGATAATATTTTGAACTTACGATATGATTTGATGATTAAAACTTTGTATATTAAAATAAAAAGTTAATTGATAGTCGAATATTCTTTGCTTTCGTGTAGTCATACTTGAACCTTCTCTTTTACAAATAATATTAGTATTATTCTTATAGTTTCTTGTTCTATAATTTCAGTTATCACCAATGAATTTTCTTGTATGTGCGCTTCAATTTCACATTATGTCATTACCGTTATTGTTCTACCTTATATATATTGTGTATTGCTCTATATTCACATTATTTCGTTGTTGTTATTGTTCTCACCACTTCTTCAAACTACTTAAAAATGTCTTTATTTGAACCGAAGATCTATCAAAAAACAACATTCTATCTATATGAGGTAAGAGTAAAATGTATGTACACATTATGCTTCTCAAATTTCACTTGTAAAATTACACTAAATTATTCATATTTTAATTTTAACCAAGTTATAAATAATTTGTACAATCATAACTCGTCTTATTAGAATTAGAATAAGTAATTTAAAGTTAAAATACTTATACATAAAAAATATTCTTTCCGTCCAAATTTATGTAGCAGTTTTCAGATTTCGAGATTCAAATCAATCTATCTTTGACTACAAAACTTTCATATATATATATATATATATTTTAAATATTTTGAGTTAACAGTTATTGTGACTTATATCATTTTTTACATAATTTAGAAATACACAAATTTCATTTTAAAAAATTTAAAAATTCTGCACATAATTTCTCTATCAAACTAAATTACTTCTCTCGAAAAAAAAAAATCATATAAATTAAAACAAAAAAAGTAACATATAAAAGAAAAATATTAGTACTAATAAATTATTATATGGAGAGAATAATTCTTTTGAGGCATTCCTCCATTTAGTTTTTCTAATCTTTTATATTGTAATGATGTGATGATACGCTCCGTACGTGGCACATGGCTGACGGTGCATTACCATTGTAATGTCAACTTCAATAAAATATATGAAGTACTGAAATATAATTTACTAAAATATGATTTCCCACAAAACTGGAATCATTGAAGAGTGCCCAATTTTCTTAGTTGTGCTGAATTGCTACTTTCCTTCTTTTTTCTTTTCATTTTATTTTGTAATTTAAAATTGTTTGAGATAGGATAACTGGTAAATTTTAACAATAATGTCATTGAATGCTTCTAAATTTGACTGACATACATGTACTTGAGATAACATACGTTCATTTCCAAGGATTAATTGCAAACGTACATGCATCTTCCTACTTCATATCATTTGTTTTAAACGGCAGAGTTTGAGACGAAGTATTTTTATTTAATAAGGAAAAAGCACGTAGCTTTTCAAACGCGAGACTTATATGCTTTAAAATTTTAATTCATAAATTAATAAAATGACGTTGCAACATAAAGATATTTTACAAGTTACAATATAAAATTTAAGATTTATTTTATTCTATGAGAAAATAAAAATAATAAATATTTAAAAAGAAAAAAGAGAAGGTGGTTAGTTGAGATAGTGGTTAGTTTCAAGGGTATAAGAGACCCAAAAGGTTAATGAACGGTATTCTTGGACCCAAAGGTGGATGACAATGACATTTAGGCTCAATAGGTGTATTTTTGTACCATTTTCAATCGTCAGTATTTTAAGTCCTTTTCCGTTCTCTTATAAAATTGTTGCCTAGTATTAGAATATTTACTGTACATAGAAAATTGTAGCTAGGTTAGGTGATGATTGGCAAGCAAAATGCTTGACCCTTCTTGTACGACCAATTTCCTCTATATAAATGTGTTTGTCCCAAATGAGGCCTTCGGTGTGAAATGACATGATACCTAAAAAATTAGGCTGAGTTTCTTGTCACTTGGAAATAATGCCAAAGAGCTATGACAATTTAAAATCTGTGCTGCGCAAAAGATTTTGACCAATGACGCTGTACTGTAAAAATTTAAGGTATCAAGTAGGTGAGTTAGAATAAAATTAAACAAATCAAAATGAATTGAATCGATAAACCTTAGTTGTCTATTCTTTGCATAGATGCATCATATTATATATGTTACTTTAGCAAGAGCTAGGCGCTTTTATATTCATAAAAAATATTGATTAAACGTAGTGTCATATTAACGTCTTGATCTTCAAAAAGAAAAAGGTACCAATACAAATTACACTCATAAAACTCAAATTCATTACATCACCATAAATAAGTGGTCCGTTATCTTTTTCAGAAAAGATAACAGTACCAATAAATGATAGTAATAGTAATTAAACAAAGAGTTCAACTCAAATAAATGTTTCAGGGACGCGTTGCACTTTTCTATTCTCCTTCAATCAAAATTAATGTCAGTACCATTATTATTGTGTTGCAACATATCTTCATAAAAAATTTCTGATTTTCATTTTATGGCATAGAAAAATATATTCTTCTCTACATTTGAACATTCTTTTTTCTGCATTTCATTTCTACTAACTGACAATAACTCGTACAAGTAGCCAAGCAGGCTAAAATTTCCCCGAGCATGATTATTATTTTGACGATCTCTATGCGCCAACCTTAACAAAGTAGCCGGAGCTCACATTTCTTCAACTGACAGACAAAACAAGATTAAGAGATACAAATTCACATACCAATTCTGCAGATCATCCAAGTAATCAGATGAAAATATATCAATAAGACTCGAGGTTTCACATCTTTCTCCTCGAGGCTTTCTAATTAACACTACTTCACATAGTATGCACAAGTACACTGCTACTCATCAATCGGCAAATTTTCTGCAGTCCCTTTACAGGATGAATTAAACTACAAGTACCGCTTTGTTTCCACAACCATTGCTGGAATTTCTCCAGGTTAAAGTAAATCCTAAATGTTAAAAGAAGCTACTTATCACATACCCTCAAAATAAATCTACAAAACGACCAAGAGAGAACTGAACAATAGAATACTCTCCCTTCAGACACCTATGCTAAACCAATCAATCCATCAACTATGCTTCAAACTCAGGCTATTTTGGATCAGACACCCATTCCACTCTATTTTGGACTATTTCATTCCAATACTAAACCATAAATCAGAGGCTTTCTAAAATGTCATGCTTATCTCTAGTTTAATATCACCTAGTTGATGTCGTCTATATAGAAGCTTTACTTTAAATGAGTATTTGTTTTCCTTCATGGTGTACTGAAAACATCCCATAACAGCAATCCAGTCCACAAACTGGAAAAAGAATTAAAATAAAAAGAAGGGGATGCATATGTCCAGTAAAAGTTTGAGATCTCCAATGAGGTTCCGTATGGAAGGATAGTAAAATATGATAACCAGAACACTTTTTTCTATTGAACTGAATCATAACTTCTCTTCGAATGATAGACATAAATAAAATAATCTGAAAACCTAAAAAGAAGAGGAATCACATCATCTCTTCTCACTCGCCAGGCTTTCAACAAATAATATTCTTCTGGAAAAGGTGAAGCAGCAAAGTTATATTTAAGCAACCACCTAAATCAAATCATTAGGCACTCTCAATTCATGTAAACTCGACCCACTAAATATCAGAACTTGACCTCAAACATATGATGAACCAAAAGATCAACATAACATTTATTTCTTCAAAACATAAATAACTGATGTATCTGTAATTTTTTTATATATGAAAAGAGAACCAGCACAGCTAAAAAACTACTATAGCAGCACACTGAATAAGAACATTATTGGTCTTCGACTGGTTTGGCGCTCAACTTTCTATGGTTCTAGGTTTACTTAAAGAGGAGGAAGACCTCTATCAATGCAGATACAAATTCATACACTGACGAAATCATCCTATTTTATCATGTATAAAGCCGATGGCATTTTCATCTCATACTCTTGATTTTACCAATTAACCTCACTGTTGCATATGGGAAAAATTCTGTACCTTTGAATACTTAAGGTGATAACTATTTTAAGCCTACAGCTCATATATCTCTTGCAGAAACCTGTAAAGCTGTTCTGCAACTATTTCAGGATACTCTTCCTGGGGAAGGAGAGCACCTGGCACTTCAACATACTTGCTCACCCCTTTGGCCTCCTTAAGTGCTTCCATCTCTGCTTTTGACCTCTTCGGAGAACCTGCTGTTGCCAGAACTAGACACGGTATCCTACCCTCCAACTCTGCAAAGAGTTGGACAAATTCCTCCCTTGACTTTACTGGGTCAAGTAAACCAGTCAAGAAAGCAGCAGGCACATAGCGAGCACCTTGCCGTTTAGTGAGTGCGTATCGACTCTCGATGATATATGGAGTTACCTTCTCAGGGTCTGCATAAACATGGGACTTATATTGTGACTGTATTGATTTCTCATTGCTGACAAGTACATTATACATCATCCAACCAACAGCAGGGGCCCTTAAAGTCCCTCTAAGGAAACCATACCTGTAAAAAGCGAGAACGAAATATCGATCACAAAATAGTGTAGTATCATTTTTTGCAAATGAGTTAAAATCTCAAGCACTACTACTCTTATTATTGTTATTATTATTTTCAGATGGAGGTGCTGGCAGTCAAAAGCAAGTGTGCTATCAAAGGATTTTCATGCAGGAAAAGCTCAAATCATTTGCTTCTTTCCTACAAAAACTGAAATAATTGAACATGGTCTGCTTAAAATTTCTGAAACTTGTAATCCTCTTTTTCTTATGACCGAGAAATTCATTTGGGGCCAACTGCAGCCTTCAGAACTCGAGGATGATGGGGCACCCTTTACCCTTCTCCACTTAAACAAGGCTTAGGTTGCATGACGCAAGGCTTAAACCTGTGACCTAAGTCACAAGCGCCTCAACCATTGCCACTTAAACTAAGCCCTGGGGCAAAAATAACTAAGTGATAACTGTGTAGTCCTTTTGTTCTCTATATTGGACATAACCCTATAATGTGTATCATTTAGCAAGCTGTTGAGCTCTCAGTTTAATGAAGAAGTCCCGAAAGGTGCAGGGAAGTAAAAATCTATGCCTACCTTGTTTCCATGCTGGAATCTCTTCCGAAAACAATAGGAAGTGGACCAGCCCAGGTGGGAGCAATAGAAGCAATTGCTGTTGGCTTCACCAAGCCCTTCTTTGCAGCACGAACTGCTATTGTAGCAGCATGTCCTCCTCCAAACACCACCAAGTCCTTATCTGATTTACTTTAAAATAATTAACAAGATAACCACTGAGCAAATAAAAGATCAGATATCTTCAAAAATATTAAGGAACTTGGAAGAAAAACTATCTCCTGATGCAGAGGGCAAAATAACAGAAATCACACAAACACAGAGAGATTTAGCAGCAGAAAGAGAGAGGGGGGGGGGGGGGGGGGAAGCGCACAAAAGGGGGTGGCCTAATTTTCCATTTTTTTTTTTCTATTGGTAAATGTTGGGAATTCAATCA
>JAPFFP010000070.1:23840775-23877570 GCA_026153255.1 Solanum medicagineum
AGTTATTTATTTTTCTGTCCAGTTATAATTCCGCAAGTGCTTAAATCGGGTTGAATCGTTATTCAATCTGCACAACACTCTTAACTCTTTTAGGTGAAAACTTAGACACAAGACTTAATATCTAACTTGATCAGCACAAGAGAAACTGAGATCTCTATTTATACGGAATACGAACTCCAATTACGTCACGGCATGTGTCTGCATCGTGTGCAGATAAAATTTCTCCATATGTGATTGCAACCTCCCATAGTTTCCTACCTTTCAGTCTGTTTTCTTTCTTCTTGGTCCTTTTTGATGTACTTTAGCTCCTTCTTTTCATTTGAAAAAGAGGTTCGTTTAATCTTGACATAATATTTTATGCACTTCTTTTCAATATAAGATTGGTGAGCTCCACAACTACTTGGAGCTAGGAGGTGTCTAGTACTCCTTTTTTATTGTACATATGATACATTACAGGTATGCCGGGGCCTCGTCCCGACCATATGACAGAATAGCAATTCCAAAGGTCCAAACAGGATTGAAAGAATTTAAGACACCAACAAACAAAATACCAAATATCAAATGCCTTAACAAGTTTGACAGTTCAAATATTTCTAAAAGTTCCTATGGACAAAACAAACAAACAAGGACAGGATGCAATTTGCAGCTTAGTTATTATGCAAGTATAAATCAAATAAAGCAAATCACATACGCTAGAAGACTCTTCGAGCTTACCCGCATTGTTCACCGGACCATCAGGAGCATTAATGAAGTCGACCAAGAACTTTTCCATAACATCAGCATTGTAATCAAGCTTGGGTCTATCAGAGTACCCTAAACCAGGCCAATCCACAATGGTAGTTCTGTAATTAACTTTACCATTTCGTCCAGCAATGTCTTTGGCCACTGATCTCCATTCCTCAACAGTACTAACATCAGAAATAGTGGGAATCATCAAAATGTTCGTACAATGTTCATCGCTTCCCTTGTCGTGTTCCTCGTAATAAATATTCACGGAATTGTCCTTGTATTTCCATGTCCAATTATTATTCTAAAAGATAAACATAAACAGATTCAACAATTTTAGAGAAGCAAGTAAAAGTCGATAATTGGGGAAAAGGGTGCGAATTAACTTCTTACCTTTGAGGATATACCGGAGATGGAGGAGGAAGAATAATCCACAGAAGTAGAAGCTTTGACTATAAGGGGTTTGCAAAAATCTGGGGTTTGCACGAGATGGGTTCTGCTGCTTCTGAAGGAAAGGGCACTCAATGAAGATGACGATGATGGTAGAAAGTTGAAAATAGCAGAGGAAGCCATGAATGAATGTTAATGGATACTCTTAGATATGTGAAAATGGAAGCTTTCCTAAAATTTCTGCAACACAATAATCGTTTTTCTTTTATTGAGTTTTGGGACTTTTTGTGTGAGAGAAAGGCCGCCGATGTTGATTTTTTCTTTTTTCTTTTTTCCTGTTGCACCTTAAATTATACTACTCCATTTGATTTTACGTGACATTTTTAATTTGGCATAATATTTAACAAATTAAAATTTATGATTTAAATTATTTTTAAATATTTATATGATTAAATTTACTTTATTAAAAATAAAAAATTAAAATTAAATTATTTTTAATTTAAATGAAATAACTTTCTTAAAATTAAATTAAAAAATAAAAAATATCACATAAAAAATAACGGCGAACGAATACTTCTTAGCACTTATGTAATGTCAAAAGTAGGTATGAGTTATCAAATGGGACAGGGAAGTACTTCCTAGCATTTATCTAATGTCAAAAGTAGGTATGAATTATTTTTATTTTCTTAAAAAAGTACTCATCACTAATGCAGTCTTGTATTATTAAAAATAATTTAAATAAGAAAATAATTTTAGCACATACTTATTTGATCAAAATAATTATTGAAAAATGATCATTCAATATATGTACATGTATAATCGATGTATATTTCATATATAATCAAATTGTATTCATTTTTTTTGAGTGTATCATAATATATATATTTAGTGTATAGTAATAATTTACATTATATTGTCCCTGTATACCTTTTATGACTTTTGGCAAGATGTATTGTATAGTCATGTACATTTTCTATGATTTTGACCCTTTTTTATGTAAATAAAATACAATTATATTTATTGTAAATTAATTAGTATATTGTATATATTTTAAATTAACTCTTAAATATACTCTTTATTATACTTTTGGTTCAAATATACCCTTTCATTTATATTTTTCGTCAAAATATGTAAAGATAAAAGATGTTTATTAGGTTGCGTAAGTGAAATCAATATATAACATTTATGATTATAGAAATTACCACACAAAGTATCAATTGTGTTAAAAGCTTTTAGAGTGAGGATAAAGAAAAATCACGAAAGGAATTTGCTACAACCAATTAAATTCAGAACAAGTAGTGAAGATCTATTGACATGGTTCATCTTTTGTAGATTGACTCAGGGTTAAAAAGTTAATTATTTTATTTTTTGATATTTCTTCAATTAAAAGCAATAATCTATCAAAAATTAATTATGTTACTAAAACTTTTATCGTTTATTTTTAAATTTCAATAAGCCAGGTACAAATTCAATTCTTAAAATCCAATCGAAATAGTTACTATCACCAAGCAAACTCAAAATCTGATTATAGACCAAACTATTAAATTCGTACTCCGGCGGAAAATTATAATCCATTATCGTCGAGCATCAAACAATTCCTCATTGATCCTCCGCTCCCCACAAAATTATTTTTGCATAAAATTAAATGAACTATAAAATTTAAAAGAAGTCCGAATGGATGGGAGGTTTTTATGAAAAGAAATAAAGAATGTTAAATAATAAATTTGGGATTTTTTGTGAATTTTGTAATGGAAATCTCACTTATGAAAATAAAACTTAAGTGAGTTGTTTTGCTAATTTGTTTTTATCTTAAATTAATTTCAAGTAGTTCTCTTTATTATGTCATTTTTAGTTTTAATTTCAGTTAAGATTAATGATAAGCTTATGTCAAAATATAATAAGAGGGATAATTTATCTCAAAAATATAATGAGAGAAGCATATTTGAACAAAAGATGTAACGAATATATATAACAGTTAAAATAATTAAAATAATAATATCATCGACCGTCAAAAATATAATAAAAGGGTATATATTATGTATCAAAACATTTCTGTTGACTTCGAGCTGACAGCAAAGAATAAAATTTGTTCATTAAAGAGACGCAACATTATACGCATGTTGTATACTTTTAGTTATGCAGGTCATGTAAATATACATTCTGAATGTATATCACAGTTGGAATAATTGAATAATAATATCATAGACTGTTAATATATTCTGATAATCAATGTTCCAAGAGACGAGATGTTTTACATAGCAAATAGTGGTGGAGCTAGTATTGTGATTGAAGGGGTTCAAATTCTGAGAAAATAAATGCATGAATTAGTCGAAAGAGGGTTGACATAAAAAATTATTTAATTATATATAAATAGTATAATTTTTGGGTTAGCTTTGCCCTGATAACAGAGGTCTGAGACAATATAGGAGAGAAAATGAGATAGCAGAAGTGCTTGTTAGCCAGAATATACTTTCAAATTTCAACCATAAGAAAGCAGGTTATTGTGGCGATTTGCCTTATTACACAGAGAATCACATCAAAACGTGAGAAATAGGAGCAAAAGGAAGACAACAGAACGCGTAGAATTTCATTGAGCTTGAGCATGAGCTCTTGTTTCTTTGAAAGCTCGAAGAAATGATACCACCGTGTCATAAGGTGGAGCAGTTTCTTTTAACACAGGCAATTCAATTAGACGATTCACCCATGAATGTATCAGGGGAGCCTTCTCTGGATCCAGAAACTTTACTCCAAACACTTCTTCCTGCGCTTTGGACATGCCAAATGCCACGACAATCATGATGTCTAGGAGCCCTATGTTCTTGCCTTCAATCTGAGGAAGCAAATTCTTCATTCCATCTTCAAGCACGCACAATTTCTGATAAAATTCCTCACATGCTTTTTCTGGGTCTTCTGCTGTGAATATTTTGAGCATGCATTCCATCACCTGAAATACGCGGATTCTTTAATAAATAGGAAAAAGGGTGAATGTATCATAAACTTAAAATTGATTTTGCTAACTTGCCTGTTGAATATAAGCAGCCCAAAATCGAACTTGGGATCTTTCATAAGGATCTTCTGGCAAGAGTTGAGGTCCATTCTTCCATGTTTCGTCTATGTATTCAAGAATGACATACGACTCATTTACTGGCTTTCCATTGTGAACAAGTACAGGGACTTTCTTATGAACTGGGTTGTATTTAAGGAGCAATGGATTTTTGTTGGCTAGATCTTCTTCTACATACTCAAAAGGTATGCCTTTGACTTTGAGAGCCAGTTCAACTCTCTTAACATAAGGGCTAGCCCACATTCCATGTAGAGTTACCTTGTTTTCTTCTCCCATTTTTCCTCTCTGATATTCTTTCTGATCGAATCGGCATATGATTTTGCTTATATATATATATACATAGATCAGAAACTTCCAGGAAACTTTTACTTTCACATTTTAAAAAAGGCTAGTTGAATCGAAATGTGATTATAAAATTGTCCCTTTCTTGACTTTATGAGCCAATTCAATATTTTTTATGATCCATTTCTTTGTGTCCAAGTTAGCTAAGTGATGTGAATTCAAACGAATTCAGGAGAAAACAGAGTAATCTTTTTCATGACTTTGATGTCTTTATTTGTGTTCAAATGCAAGGACTATTTCATAGATCGTAAACTAGGTGATCTTAAAATTCGAGGTGAAGGACGTTTATCATCTAAGTAACTCGTCTTGTCAACTACAGCTTATTCGATAGTATTTTTAAGGTACGATTACGACATATACTGTATAAGATGAGTCTTTAGATCAGAATGGTTGGCCAAACAGAGATATCCATTTAAAAGTGCTATAAGATAAGTTATTTTAGTCCTGGGGCTACCAAAGCCATTATAGTCAAGACACTACTAATTTTGAAGGATCTGTCCTAGTTCTTTGTTGCTGATAAAATTGGTAGTATTTGACTAAAGAAATACTTGTCCTGTACCAATGGTCACGCATGGACCGGGTTACTCTGTACTTTTCAAATATCAAACTAAATTATTTGTGTCGAAATTTTAAATATATTTTTCTAAATATGGTATACCTAGATAATAAATAAATAAATATATTTAGAAATAGTGAATATTTTCCTACTAATATTTATGGACTATAGCATTTACTAACACCATGCAAAATTTTAAGTCAAATTTGAAATAATATGTTAAAATGGTAAATTATACACACACACACATATATATATATATGTTAGATTGGTCTGGTCTCGTATTGACCATGTAATTATTTGTCAAATCAAACAAGTCAAATAATATAATCACACTCAATTATATCAAATTTAATTATCATAATTACTTTTCAAACAGACAAAAATAGAGCAGGCTAGACCTAAAAAGAGATAATATCATATCGTTATTTTAGAACCAAGATTGTTTCCATCAACCAATGGCTTCCATTTTGGGAAAAGATATTACATAAACTCTTCCACTAACTTCAATTTTTCATCACTGACATCACTTACTACTTTCTCTTGTCACTAATCACGCATGCAGTGGTTTTATTAACCGACATGTTACACTGTTGAGGGAATAGGCAATAGTCTAATTAGTGGAATGCTCATTACTATGGCAATAGTCAAATCTTTAATCTCTTACTGATGCGAGTTGGTGACGTTAATCAAGCACTTAATCAACTTGTCATGTAAAGTATATATAGAGATAAATATATTGCATGTGGTAGACACGACAATGTGGGCAGGGACATACTCAGGCGTCGGTATATTTTGAACCAATTCGAAATCTTGACCACGAAATTCAAATTTTGATATATTGAATATCGGATTTAGTATTAAATTTCAAAAAATTTATATCTTATATATAACCATATTCACATGAGATGTGTCAAATACTAATAAGACCAATCTTTAAAGACCTAAATGATTAGAACCTTACACCCCTACTCATATTATTAAGTCCAATATGGAATTATATCATATGGATAACATGGCACTCTCATTTCTTATTGACCGTAGAAAGTTGTACATTCTTAAAAGCATGTGAATTGACATTATTAAGTGGGATGACATGTTTTTAAGGCTCAAAAATCTAAATCCAAAATACAAAAATGTCCATGTTCACTATTCCCAAATTGTAATTAGAAGTTCAATCTTTGATCCAAAATTTTCATATCAATCCGAACGATCGGAACGCCCTACATACAGTCAGACTAACAACAACATATCCAGTGAAATCTCACAAATGGGGTCTGGAGAGGGTAAAATATCTCATAGAAATAGAGAGGTTGTTTCCTGTGAACCCTCGCCTCAACAACTCATAAGCATGGAGTCCAACTAAATGTTATTATAATCAAGTTGAATCATTACTCTCAAACCTGATTTATCGAATTTATTGGTAAATTAGAATAAATTAATTTTCTACAGCAAATTAAGTTCCATTATTTTATTAATACATAGAACAAAAGGAAAAGGGTCAAAAATACCCTTCAATTTTGTTTTATTGTTCACTTTATTCTCGCTGTTAAAATAAGTTTATTTATACTCCTGCCATTAACAAACTCACCAGATTTGCCCATAAATTGGATGAATTGCCCCAAATTATATTCATATGGGAAAAAGGTTAAAAATACCCTAAATTTTGTTTTATTGTTTGACATAATTCTTGTAGCTAAATGAGTTTATTTTTTCCTCCACCATTACAAAATTTATCACTCATGCCCCTACTTGGACGAAAATATCTGAATTAATCCAAAAATTAAAGAATGAAGAGATTTTTGTCAAAACGATTTTCTATTTCATCAAGAATAAGTATTTTTTTTTATTTTTTGTTATTAACTTGAAAAAGTAAGAAAAATCTTCAACTCTCCAATTGTTTCAATGGTTGTTGGTAGTTCCGACGATGGCCTAGACGCTATCCACCACGCTGCCACCCTCCTCTTGCTCCAAATTTGAATGGATTTTTTACGCTACTTCAGAACTCCATCGAAGCAACATCACAACTCCGACATTTTGAACAAAATCTATTAACAAATTATGTTTGTTGTATTCCGGTCCTCCAAATCCACCATATACGGCAACGTAAGTGACCATGTTTCTATAAATCAGAGATGGTTTTGGAGGAGATGAATTTTGAGATTAATTTGGTATGAATTTATTGAATTTAGTAGGTTAAATTTGGGTTAAAAGAGAAAATCAGGTCATTCTCACTTGAATTAGATAATTTTATTTAATTTGGAGTTTTCCATCCAATTGAAGGATATAGGTGATAAGTTTTGTAACGGCGAAGACAAAAATTAACTCATGTAACCACAAGAATTAGATCAAACAATAAAACAGAATTGAAGGGTAGTTTTGACCCTTTTTCCTAGAACAAAAGGTGAACATGAATATGTAGATTTTAAATTCACTAAGAAGTTGAAGCAATACATATATATATCAAGTTAATTACATCAAGAAGTAAACTTATTCATCATATATACGAACCATAAGTTGTTACCATTTCAAATATTGGGTTGAAACGTAAAGCCATTTTGCTTTAT
Source organism: Solanum medicagineum (assembly GCA_026153255.1). Classification (NCBI taxonomy): domain Eukaryota; kingdom Viridiplantae; phylum Streptophyta; class Magnoliopsida; order Solanales; family Solanaceae; genus Solanum; species Solanum medicagineum. The sequence continues at coordinate 23,848,421 of JAPFFP010000070.1, forward strand.
AAACTCAAGTCTTGAAACAACCTTATCATGTGGAGGCAGAGTCTCTTTCACTAAGGGCAGCTCAAGTAGAGTGGTCACCCATGAATATACAAATGGATTCTTTTCAGGGTCCAAAATTTTCATTCCAAGTACTTCTTCTGCTGCCTTATATGTACCAAGTGAACACACAATTATTATATCTAAAAGCCCTAAATTGTCAGCACAGATTTTAGTTTTCCCCCCAGGGAAGAAATCTGTCATTCCTTCTTCCATCACTTCTAGTTTCTCCAAGAATTCATCAAATGCTCCTTCCTCAACATCTTTGGCTGCAATGAATGCTTTCTTCATGGTGTCTGACATCTGCAAATCGATCATTTAATTGTAGAACCAACCAAGTTTAAGTTGGCTAAACGACGGGATTTCAAACTTTATGGGTTGTGAGTTTTAGAACAATGACTTCAAGTACTAATGACTCAGTTTTTTTATTATTGTACATATTTACTATATTTATTTTGAGCAAAAGCTACTTAGTGCGGTCTAATCTATAGCAAAGCTTCTACCTTCTTCCCTATTGCTTACGAGTGAAGTCATTTTCCATGGAAAAGAATTGGATTCCTCAAAGGCTTTATGGTTTATGGTTGATGAGACATGAAAACTATCTTACAGAATAAATATATGTTTCAGCTTAATAATAATATATACGAGCAAATACTAGAGACTTTTGATAAAATTTTCAAGTATTAGATACTAACGATACTACCTAAGTTTAAATGTTAAAGTTGAAGAAAGTAAGATGTGAAGTTAAAAGTCAGGACGTAAGAAACATATATTTTTTGAAAAGAAAAGAAACATATATTTTTTGAAAAGAAGACTTTCGTCATAGGGACAGGGCGGTGCACTAAAGATCCCACTATGAATATGGTCTGGGGAAGGGCCCGACCACAAGGATCTATTGTACGCAGTATTATATAGCAACAACTTTACCAGTTATTCCAAGATTTCCCTTAGACTTTCGTCATAAAAAACTAAAATAGAAAAATAATTTTCATCGTACCAAACTGTAATAATACAAGAGAAAGAAGCATAAAAATATGCTGACCTGAAGGCAGTAAGTAGCCCAGAAACGAACTCTGGCTCTTTCATAGGGATCTTCCGGTAAGAATTGAGGTTTGTTGTTCCATGTTTCATCGATGTATTGAAGGATCACAAGGGACTCAGAAACAGGCTTACCGCGGTGAAGCAGTAATGGAACCTTCTTACAGATTGGATTATACTTGAGAAGCACACAACTTTTGTTACTCAAATCTTCTTCCACATAATCATATGCTATGCCTTTGATTTTCAGAGCCAACTCCACTTTCTTTGAGTAACTGCTAATCCACATTCCATGTAGTGTAAGTTCATTCTTTTCGTCTTCCATTAATTCCTTTTCTTCTCTCTTTTTTTTTATATTAAACAAAGAGATTTCTACTAAGAAGTAGGAGAATTTGGTATGTGTGTCTAATGTCATGCTTCACATCAAAAGATATAAAGATGTCACTTCCTCCAAAATAGAAAAGAATCAAGAAAATGTTACAGTAATAAAGATGTCACGTGCAAAAAAAAAGCATTATTCTTTGTCAACAATGGGATTCGAACTGATGCCCTTTCGAATCAGTACGTGAAACTGGCGCCTTAGACCAACTCGGCCATCTTAACAGTTGAAAGTATCACTGAAATTCATATTTTTATATTAATTTTTCAATTCTTATGAACTTTATTTCTTTCTATGAAAGCCAATTTGCACGCCAACAATCCTCACGTTTGGAGTTTAGACGCAAAACTCTTCCCACCCATTACCTTAGACCTTAGATTATCAATGTTCCACCAATATGCATATAGCTTTTTCTTTAAATTTACCCACTTTATTATGCTAATCAACAGAAATAGATCCACGTAGTATCATGAGAGTACACGTACATTTAATAATTCCTTTAGACGCATGTTGAAGTCATTCAAATTCGAACCCAAATATTTTTTATTGAGTTTAGTGATTTTCTACTTTAATGAAACTTTATACTTTAAAATTGTATCACATGTTATTGATCGTTAAATAATGATGCTTCATAAATTAAAATAATAATAAAAATCAATCCTACTTTACTCTTTTTAAAAGTGATAGAGAATAATAAAATTTACAAAATTCTCTTGCATCTTTTTTTCCCCTTTTTGCCTAAGAAGATATATTCTTATTAACCAAGTTACAAGACGGGACCATTATTCTTGGTACCTTATCATGTGACACCTGCATCCTCTTCCTTGCTAACTCTTTCTTTATTTTATGTGATAAATACATAAAATATGACATACAATAAGTGAATCTAATTAAGCAATGCAAAAATAGCACTATTGCCACTCTGCAAATCAGAACTCATTTTATTTCAAAATATGTATGTTTATGTAAAATTTTATTTTTTTAAAAAAAAGAACTCCTCCACAAATCTATACAAAATTACATGTGATTACTCTTTTGTATTTTCGAATCCTGCCACCACTTTTGGGAGTAAAGAGTCCTTTAGTCGTAATCCAGTTTATGATAGTGACACTAAATAAGAGTGTTTGATTGCATAAATATTTTTTCAATTTATTTTTATTTGTCCATTATTTTTAAAATAGATTTTACTTTTATATATAATTTTTTATCAGGAAAAGATAATTTTTTTTTCATATTTTATACATAGGATCAATTATTTATTCACTTTTATATGTCATTTTTAATATATCAAGAAAAGATAAATTTTTTTTTCCATATTTTATACATAGGATCAATTATTTATTCTCCAAATTATTTTTATTTTTAGTCGTTACGTTACACTTTTCAAAAGTTAATTTAACTAATTTTCAAAGTTAAATTAGATAAAATTAAATTGATATTTTAAAATAAATATTTAGATATTCAATAATTATAAGAAAAATATTATTGATTGCAACTGAAAAAATACATTTTAAATCAAACTCTAGATAGTTTGACTCTAAAAATGAAAACTGTCACAACTAAAAAAGGAATGGAGGGAGTGTTAAATATTATTCTGTCCGTCCATCTTTACTCTCTGCTATACTATTTTTGAATGTCAATCAATACTTATTAAATTTATAAAATTAATGAATAATTTACCATTTTGACTTAAAAACATCTAAAATATGTCAATCTAGACAAGGACTAAATTACATTCATTTTTCAATGTTTAGATGACTTATATTTAATAAGGACGATCGGTAAGATTACCCCTATCATTTGTTTACTTCTTAATCGTCCTGACAAGTTAATACTCCCTCTGTCTCATATTATATGAACATTTTTTATTTTACACGATTATTAATAGATCATTAATATACTAGTGAACTTTATCATTTTACCCTTTACTTATATCAATGTACATAAAACTAAGTTAGAAAAGTCGTTAATATACTAATTAATGGTGAGGGTAAAATGGGAGAAAATAATTAATTCTATTTTAATTTAGTAAATTTTCATATAATATGAGATAAATATTTATACAAAGATATTCATATAATATAGGACGAACATAGTAATGGACGAATATAGTAGTGGACAACTATTGTTAGGAAAAAATTACTCTATATTATAAACAACAATGAGAGGACCATCACAGATATATTTGGTTGTACCCGCAGCTTTTCGAGTTATACTTTTGTGTTGGTCCTTTTATGCAGTTAATAGTTGTGCTCTGTGGAGCATTTTCTTGTACTTTTCCTTTGGGTTTTAAACGCTCAGGTATAGGTAGTGTGTACACGCAACTTTGTCGTGTCCTTCTTCTAGTAGCGCAAGCTCCCCGTTGGTGGGATGTCAGGGTACATTATCCCCGTTGGCTGTCATTGCGGTGGAGCCATTCTCTTAGGTCCCAAATGTGGTCGGTTTCCCCCAAACTATTAGGGTCTTAATTCCTTTCGAAACTCCTTCCTCAAGACGACTGCTGTGATATGCTGCTGGGAAGCCTGAGCTACGCCCCCTCTTTGCGCTGCCAACGTTCGCTCATCGGAAGAATCAACTGACGTCATATGACATAAAAGCAATTTGCTTAAGGTGATTGTAAAATTCTATAATCCTTTGGCTCTTTCTTAATGATTCTGCACATGCATGTGCTGACTCAATTTTGGGTCTCAATTTGGTCGCAGATGTAGGTATTAGGAAGAACAATACAGTGGATATGGATAGTGAAAGTCTGTGAAAAGAAGCTTTCAAAGGTCAGTATTGCCTTTGTGCCTTATTAATTTCTTGGTTGTCAATCACTTACTTTGTCATGTTACATTAAAGTTTGTCGGGCATACATTTTGCTTGTGTTTGGGTGATTAATTTGATTTTACCTCGAGCTTCGCTCTGGATTATGACTAACAGGTCAGCTTTCTGGTTTCCTAAAATTGGGTCTCCCTCTTCTTAGAAGCAGTAGTAGTAATAACAAACTGCTTTACACACTTACCTGGACGGGGTCAATGGACGATCAATAAGACCCATGGCCTAGGCTTGTAACCTCCATTGCATTTTGGAGGGGTGCCTACCTAAGGTCGGCCCAAGTGGTCGAGCTTACATCATAATTTGTGGCGGCGAGGGCCTGCGTTCGCGCGGCCCCAACCTAAATCTATCCCAGGTTTGCTACTGAAATGTCCACATTCTTATAATAGATTCAGAGAAAAATGCCGTTCTTTGCTTGTACTTTCAGAAAAAATCAGTGTAATTAACTGTATATGATTAGTTCCCCTCTTGAAGATGACATTGGTAGGTGTACATTATAGAGAATCTTTTCTTTTCCATATGCCCTTTATTGAGAATAGAACTGCTTATCCTGAAAAGCCATTACCACCTTTTCTTTTATCTTTGCTAAATCTCTTTCTTGCTACTGTTGCAGATGTTATTCGGAGTGTGATTGAACAGAAAATATAAAACCTATACATACTGAATCGAAACGTAACATCATAGTACCAAACCAAAATTTGTGGAGCTGCGATTTTCTTTTATGCTTACAATACTGAGTTCTTTTGTTATTTTTGCGTGTACTTTTTGGATACAGCCAATCATGTTTTGCTATCATTCATGTTATAATCTCATTTACAGGGCACAAGATCTTCTCTAAATTCTGTTGGGACATGACTACATGGCTCTGCTTCAGGATCAGAATATTAGTATACATTTTGATGGTAGAAACCTTATATGTAAGCACTTTGAGGTAGACGAGATGCCAGAACTGCTGATGTATGATCAGGTTCCTCAATAGGAGAAAAGGGGAGCTTGTGGAGACTCTTCAGCTTCTCTGGGATCTCCTATATCACCAAAGCTCTCATATATCAGTGGTAACGATGTCACCAATCCATGTTTCACCTTGACTGGAAGCAAAATTGAAACAGGGCGACAACTTCCCAGTAATTCTTGGCCAGTGTCACCGTACCGAGGTTTATACCCTATCCAGCTTCCCGTGTAAAGTGACTTTTTAGGGTCTACACTTACCTGATAATGCTTGGTGACACAGGGTTAACATTGCAAACTCGATTTAATTCTACGATATGCATCAACTCCCGCTATCCACAGTCGCTACAACTTCTGAATTGTTAGGGATTTCATGGCCTTAAATGTTGTTTCTAAGCTGTTATTGGGGCATATAATGAAAACAGCTCCCGAATGTATACAGGGCAAAGGACAACAAAGCGGCACTCTCCGGACACACGATAGATGTTCTTGTGGGGTCAGCGGGCAGTTTGCTTTGGCTCCACCCCTCCGTTCGTTCGGTCATCTCGGTCGCTGAAATTACATCGCAAAACCCGGTAATTACGGCGTTCGTCTACACCAACCTAACTTAATCATTTACTCTATTAACAGTCGGTTCCTCCCCCCTTTCTCCAGGCTGCTGTTTTTACATCGAAGCTGAGATGTCCATCGCAGATCGACGGCAAAGTTTCTGTGTACTGGAATGCTCAGGCTGCCAGCAGAGGAAGCGTATGCACCATCGCCGCCAATTTGAATGCACTAGGTGCCAGAAGCGTACAACATTAGTACCTTGGTAATGAATCGACGCCCCTGTTATTCCACTCTGCCATCTACCTTGCACTATATATACTGGCTTACTGAACTAATAACAACATGCAACTGCAGGTGCATTTTTGGAATGACTCTTACTGATGAGAGCGGCTCGGCTACCACTGTTATTTCTGGAAGCGTCATTAACAACTTCTAGGTGCAACTTCTGGGTACAACTTCTACGCTCGATCTTAAGAAGTTTGAATCTCAAAATTTCAATTGTAACACGTAAGTTAGAACTTAAAGGAGCATTAAATCATTTTTCCTGAAAAAATTTAGATGGAAATTAATTTGGCACTTTTTTTTGGTTAGGATTATGAAAATTAATTTCTCCAACACCTTGCTTAGTAAAGGAGAACTTGTGCTTTATAAGTAATAATGATGTTTAATTTGATCCATCTTTATTCATCTATGTCTAATTTTCAAATTCTATTAACTCAACTAACTAAAATGGAGTAGTGTCCACTATCTAATATTAGCTGTTCTGTTTACAGGGCTTGGTAGTAATGCAAATTTCAATACGACTTGGTATATCTGTGAAGATGGACGACACTGAGCCAAAAAGGTCAAGTGATGCCAGGTATTACTATTTGTTCTTCCCTACATAGAAAAGGAAGACAACTTTTTATCCAACAGTAATGAGAGGAACATCAAAAAGGTCAAGTCTCAAAACACCAGTGAGGTAGAGATGGAAGCAATAGGTGTTGACTGTGAATCTTAAAGTGTAAGCCTGAAAATTGAACCACCCATGCTATCAAAAATGGTAAAAGGTTAGTCTACTTATGTACGTATGGATAAACTCCTCCTAAAAAAAAATCAATTCAGTTAGAACAATTCTGATCTCCTTTTTTACGGATGGGTTGTTTTTCCAAATTTCAATATTGTAGCTTATTCGTTGAATATGATCAAATAATAAATGACTATGCTTTTAAGTTTAAATTTTTAATGAACTTTTATTTTAGCAATACATAAATACCGGAGATAATGTAATTTAGACTTTATTTCTTCACATATCAAACTGTTTGTATGTTGTTTAATTTCAGGAACTATCTTTCTTATTTTTCTGACCTTCGGTTATTAGGAAAAAAAGATATTTTTCCCTGGATTCTTAGTAGGTGCAACTATCGTTGGTAGTGGGGACAAACTAATCATTTGAAATGTTGGAGGATCAATAGCAAAGATGATACAAAAGTTATTCAGTTTTTCTTTGCCGCCAGTATTCCAAATTTACTGGTTAGTGTTGCTTTGTATAGTCTTTTACCGCAATAAAGATTATGTTAAAGGTTATATGTGGAATTTTGCCTGAAAATTGATTAGAGCTAAGGAGGAAATGACCAAGGTTTCTTAGGCCCACAAAGGAAGGTGTCAGATTTTTGATCAAGTTGTTGAATGATAAATCAGGAAATATTAGTTCTTTAAGTTGTCCAAATTCAGAATGGAGTTCTCCAGTGAAGAAATGATTAGCAAGGCGAGGCGAGTTAGATTTTTTGACAAAGCTTAGCTCATAGGGAATAGGACCAGAGAAGCTGTTGTTAGTTAAGTTGAGAGCTGTTAGGGAATTCGAAAACCAGCTAAAGGAGAAATGCTTCCACTGAACTTATTGTGAAGTTGATTTTGCTGAGATTTTTCAGAAGGGAAAGAGATTCAGGTAGTGGACCCTCAAGGGAATTGTTGTAAAGATTAATCAGGTCCAGCTCGGACAGAAATTGAAAAGTTTGTGGCAATGATCTTAAAGAAGACCTTGTGGGTATACTTCCTAACAACTGGTTTTCATATAGGTACAATTCACGCAGCCTCTGAAGCTTTCCTATTTCAACTGGAATTCTGCCAGAGAGCATGTTAATCTCTAATAATTTATCGGCACTGTTGTATTGTTCATACTGACACGTGTTCATAGTGGTGTATAAGGAGGACTGCTTGATCACACCATCTACTTTTTAAAGTATACGACTTTCCGTTTGAGAATTATACAACCACCGAGCCTTCTTTTATCATGATTTGGCCCATACATCAGATTACCTTTACTTAAAATAGTTCCTAAGCAGCCATATATGCTATTCCCTTTTTTGTCGGGCTTTATCAGAGAAGATAAAAGTAAGATATGAGAAGGCAGTTGTGAAAGTTGTGAACATGGTAAGTTGCATAACTGATTTATCTTGAATTCCTTACTTTGAGTCTTCTACTCCGATAACACAACTTTCAACTCTAGAATGATTATGCTGCTGCTGATGATCTTAACGAGGAGAAACTGAAGAAAGAAACACTTGCATTTTTCATGGTTGCAACATAAGAGATATGTTCATTTTGAATCTGTCAAGTTTTTGTTTTTTTTTTGCTTTAACTTAAGCATATAGTTGTTGCATAGTTTACATTTTTACATCTGATGCTTAGCTATGGGGATGGTGAGCCAACTGATAATACTGCAAGATTTTACAAGTGGTTTATCGAGGTAGAAAAGGAGTTATGATAATCATTTTTCTTTAAGTATGTTTTTTTCGTCCTGATCTACAGCTATAAGTGTCTGGAGATGTTTGGAAGTGAATTTGCATTTCTCTGTAGTTCATGGAGTTTAGCTGTTAGTGAATAAGTCACTTGTTGTCCGCCTTTTTTTTCCATCAATGTTTCTTTCCCCGTTGGGGAAAAAATTATCATCTTTAGCTTGTTCTGACGTCTGCTTCTGCATTTAGTATTTGGTAGTGGTGTTAACAAGTCACTTGTGCCTTCCTAATTTTGCTCCTACTATATATTCGTTTGCAGGTTCCTGGAGCAGAAGGACTTGTTGTAGAATCGTGTCATCAGTGGACAAAAAGTTAAAAGTAAAACCACGATTTCTTGAAATATTTCAGGAAGAAACCTATCCACTGGAGTTCCCATATAAATCAAAGGTACCTTTCATGCAGAACAGAATCATGCTCATGAATGTTAATTTGAGTTTAATGATTTGAATGAATGTCGAATATCTTTATCTGGATCTTTTTTACTGAGAATTTGTTGCAGGGTAATCGCCAAAATGAACACTTTGACAAGATATTTGCTGGATATTGTTGGAGTATTTTTCACATTTCTATTTTCTTATCTGACAAGGATCTTTTGGAACAGATTGGGAAGGTGATAGATGAACAATTGAGTGAACAAGGTGTGTTCTCTACCTGTTTCATTTTGCATTTTCGGTAGATTAGCTTTAACAAAAAAGTTTCATCGACCAATTAGACAAATATGATCACGTTCTCACCCAACACCAGTTCTTTGAATCCTTCAGTCAACAACTTAAAATTAGAATTTAATAAAAATTGTTTATAGTATAGTAAGCCTATACGCAATATATTGCAACGTCCATTTGAGCTAGATTTTCTCATGCTAATGTTATCCTTTAATTGTGTAATTTTCATTTTATCCTTGGCATTGTACAAAAATAATCTTCGGCTGCTCAAAAAGTTGGTGATGCCTAGACCACACAACTTCCCCGATTCTCATACTTGCAGGTTCTCCCATCCAAGTTAAGGTAAGTTTATCTTCTCTGAAGTTTTCTACGTTTTTTTTTTAAATTTTTTTAATCAACTTTTTGGGTGTCATCAACATAATGGAACCCAAAAACAGAGGTAACAAGAGAACAAAATCAAGAATTTATTTACGGGCATGATAAACCCCCTTTTCGTATAGTTGAATTGGCTTGACCCATGACCACAAGATCAAGAAAAGCCAAAACTAGGCAGCTAATCAATACGACTATTAATTTCTTTTTCTTTTTTTTGGTTCAAGATATGTTTCATTTTGTCTTTTCCAGTTTTCTCAAGTATGCCAATTTCATGCTTTAGTTTTTTTGAACTACAATCTCTAATAATTTACATTTGCAGGTGACATATTTTGCCTTTCTTTCTTGCTTTCCTTTATTTTTTTGGTATTTGGGTGTGTATTAAGTTAAAATAGTTTGTAAGTACTTGTGAAGTGTGTGGCTAAATTTTGTAAGTGCTTAGAAACACTTGATTTTAATCTAAAATGATAAAAATAAGTCAAAATTTATAACGTATCTAACGTATGGCTTGAGGAAGGAGTTCAAGCTGCAGATCAACTATTCAACGGAAGTGCTGACCAAGCTTCCTTCTTGCTTAAGGTTTGCTCTGCTTTTTAAACCTCATCAACTTTTTCATGTGGGCTCCGGCTCGAATTTGCTTATTAATGCTCTTATTCCTGTGTGAATTTTGATGTGTTGTGCCATTATGAGGTTTGTCATCTGAAAATTACAGTTAGGTGATTGCTTTGTGGTAAACTATTCAAATAAATACTCTTTGTACATACGTTGTGTCGGCTTGGTTCTAAAATTTGATAATGTTCAAAAAGCTTCTCTCCGTCTTCCTGATTGTTAAAGATGTCAATTTGTTTCAGGTTAGGAAAATAGTTGCTATTCAGTGTCAATAATTATATTGAGACTACAATAAAGCCGTGGGGATGACAATCTTCATTGACATGATTTTTCATTTATGTCCTCCTTTTTCTTCAGAAGCCTTCAACCACTATGTTATTGAATGTAATTGAAGAGCACAAGGTGTAGTTCACCTGCCAACTAAAAAATTTGTTACTGCTGCAAATTGATCCATACGCTGGAGTTTTCATGCATCAAACAGATCGGATTACCAAGTACTTGGTTAGAAAATATGATATGCTATAACAGCTGACTTATCAGGGAGTTCGATTGCCCCAAATGCCAGAAGAAGACCACATTAGTACCTCGGTACTCTCTCTCACATCCTTTGTGTACATTTCACGCCTATACAATATGACAGATGTACCAAACAAATTGCAAACTAACTATACATATTGGCAGATGCACCTTCCAAATTGATCTGGTTGATGGAAGTGGTACGACAACTGCCCTCATCTCAGGCGATCTAGCAGGGAAAGTGCTTTCAATGACAGCCGACGACATATTCCAAACAACTTGCATTAAGGTTACCTCTGACGCTTACCTAATTTACTATTGCTTTTGTTACACCACTAGCAGCTGCATACATGGTGAGTAACAATTTAGTAAACGACATTTCCACGATTTGCCAACCTCCACAATAGATCAGAACTAATTCTAAAGCAAACTAAAAGGCAATTCGCAATAAAATAAGTAGATGTTAAGCGTGCATGTTGTCTAACACAGTGTATTCTTTGCTTTTAAGCAGGCTAATCTAAGAACCAGGCAAAGTGGGAGAACACCATTTTGGGAAGTTGAACTCAAATTCTTGGCAGTTGAATTGTAGCGCTGGAGATAGTATATTAGGATCCAAGTACATTGTATATGACGAATCCTAAGAAAGTCTGAAGACAATGTATCCGACAATGTTACGTACATATTTTGGGAAGCTGAACCAAATTCGTGGCAATTAAAATGTACCCCTGCAGATTGTATATTAGGATCTAATTATATATAGTATTGTCACGATCCAAAATGAGTCATCAGTGGCACCCACATCTAACCTCGTAAGTGGGCGAACCAACGATACAATCCCTTAGTAGTTCAATTAAGAAATACGAAAATAACTAGAAGTTTAACTTACAAAGCGAGAATAACAAAACCTACGGCTTTTATTACATAATGTTTCTCAAGATCTGAAATTCATCACATCAACGACATCTAATCTCAAATACTAAGTCTAAGAGTAGCAACATCAAAATAGATAAATAAAATAGTTTATGTCCAAAAACAAAGGATATCATGCCATTTTTTATAGAATCCAACACGAACTAGAAGGTTAGCTCACCCTGAAATTTGATATACCAATGATCGTCTAGAGCTGAAGGCAAGTCGAAGTGAATGGAACACTCACTGCACTCTACAAAAGCAAAAGAAAAATACAAGTAGGAGTCAGTACGAGCCACATGTATTGAGTAGGTATCATCGGCCGACTCCAAATAGAAATCAATACGCATAAAATAATAGCAGGAAATCAATTATAACACTTAACATGTGATAACAACAAAAGACAAGTACAAGTGACAACATCATAAAATAAGTACGTAATCAGATTAAAATATCAAAAACAAACATGAGGACTCAGGCCTCTACACCACACTTCTTTTGGGGATGTGTTGTTTATTATTATCATGTCGGAATGTGGCACTCGATCCTACAATATATGTGTCGGAACGTGACACCTGATCCTATAATATATATGTGTTGAAACGTGACACGCGATCCTATAATATATATGTGTCGAAACGTGACACTCCACCCTATAATATATATGTGTTGGAACTTGACACCCGATCCAATATGCATAATCATTATTCCTTATCATTACTTCTCACTTCATTACCAATGTCTCACCAAGCCTTCTTTATTCAATACATCACTTTGAGATATCAAGTTCAAGATTATGGGCTTCATGGTCTTACGATTGCAGACCAATCACAACAATATATTAGTCAACCGAACCATAACAATTAATTGCATAACAAATATCACAGTTTTACTCAATGACTGTCAATCGCTATTAAGAGTCTCTCTTTCAGGCTTTCACCCATTGCGGAAAATTCCCCACTGCTGCCTCCCGTAGGAGTCTGGGCCGTGTCTCAGTCCCAGTGTGGCTGATCATCCTCTCGGACCAGCTACTGTTCATCGCCTTAGTAAGCTATTGCCTCACCAACTAGCTAATCAGACGTGAGCCCCTCCTCGGGCGGATTCCTCCTGTTGCTCCTCAGCCTACGGGGTATTAGCAGTCGTTTCCAGCTGTTGTTCCCTTCCCAAGGGCAGGTTCTTACGCGTTACTCACCCGTTCTCCACTGGAAACACCGTTTCCCGTCCGACTTGCATGTGTTAGATAGAACAAATTATAACCTACCTCAACCGAAGAATCGAAGTCAAGCAAGCTAGTCACCACCACTTTTCCTTCCTCCAATATCTCCAAACGTTTCAAATCTATCAAATATGTAATATTTATAAGCAAATGAGTCCATAGATACCCATATTATTACATGTCTAGCCTAGACTCAAATTCACCCACATCTATAATCAAATCCCGAAAACATGTCCCGTAACAATAAGCGTAACTGCGAAAACAAAAAGGATAAAGAACCTATCCCATATAAATTTTTAATCATTGGCTAATCAAATGCCAATCATCGGCATTCAATGCCATTAACTTCCCTTGGTTGAAAAGGCAACGAACAGTAGGGGTTTGCATGTCAAATTTTGCAATTTTGACTTCTTCCTTTTCTTTTACTCTACAATACAATATAATAACATGAACTATGCAGAATTATAGAGATTTAACCAATGAGTTTCTTACCACAAATTTAAAACACGAGATCGTCTTTTTGTGCTAGTCCTTAGGGTTTCGTCTCCTCCTCTTTTCTTCTTTTAATTAATTAAGTATTAAAAGTGATATATTTTACTACTTATTTTTAATAAATATGGGATAAATAGTATAAGATATTACATAAATTACCACTTTAGTCCACCAATTACTTTAGTTATCTAAATTATCCCTCAACTTAAATAAACAAAATTATCAAATAATTCAAATTACTCATTAAAAATTTACAAAATAAATCATTTATGGAATAAGAAGTTCTACTCCCAAAACGATTTGTGGATCGTTACAAATATAAAAATTGTAAAGAAACTGTCTCGACACTGTATCCGACTATGTTTGGTACATCAGATGCATTTCTAAAATGTCTAAAGCAAGGTAAGACATACAATACTAACATGATACAATATATATGACATTGATATTTGACTCCAATAATTTCTTTACTATTTCCCAATGTTAGAACTGCAACAAAAGGGTGTCAAGAAAAATAAATCACCATTGGAACCTTCTGGTATAATTAATAGGGATAGTAAAATGACCATGTCAATTGTTATTTTATTGGTAATCGTGTCAAGTTCATTATATTTGTTTTAAATGTTTTTCTCTCCCAAAATTTGGGGATTAAAGTGTGCACAATCCAAACTCAAAGGTGATTAAACCTATAATATAAACAATTGGGGAGCTGTATATAGTGCGGCAGAGAAACAGGAAGACAGAAAAGGAGAAGAGAAGCGAATGGAATCGTCAGGGCAATGGCTGGAAAGAGCGTTACTGGAGCTGTGTAACAAGATAGAGAACGGTCTTGATTTAGATGCTGACATTATTTCTGGGCTTGTCTCCTATTGTGAGCTTGCTCCTCCTCTCGAGGCTAAAGAATATCTCGATGTAACCTCCTTCCCCTTTCCTCCATCTATAATGGGTTATATGCTGTTTATACTTTCCGTGCTGCTGATTTTCTTTTCTTGCGTCCAATTTTTTTCTCTGCTGATTTGGGTCCTGGATTCAGTAGAAAGTCCGTAATTGAGGGTTGGGGTTATTATACTGCACTCATAGACATTTGAAGATCAGGGGGTGGGGAGAGTGGGGTCTTGTTGGATTCAAGGGGATAATGTGTCGGTGTGTGTATTTTGATCCCAGTGTAACCTGTTGGACATCCTCTGGGAATTTGTTCTTTTATTTTTTGATTTTGTGCTGAACTTTGTGTTCATCTTCTTATTTGTCTTTTCTGTTTTTGGTTCTTTTTAGGCCAATTTAGATTATCATGATTGTTTGGTTTGGCTGTTTAGCTTTTGTTGATTACATTAGATTGGTTTGCGTTTTCTAAATGTGTACACTGATAAACAAGTCTCAATTTATATGTATTTTGGTGATTGAAAATAAATTGTGGAATCTCTTCTAATATACTTGAAACTTAAAATAACAAGGTTATGCAAGTCTGAGATTTTACATCTCGCCATTTGAAATGGATGATGAAAAAATATGCATAATGCTGCATTTTATGCAACAAAAATGCAAATGAATCTGTAACTTGCACCTCCTTTTTTTTGGTCAGTGAACAACTCCTTGTTTTGTGCTTGTGTACCTATTAGGATTATATGCTTATATGTACTTTTAGATGCTCTTGAACACTATTGTTAACATTGCTCCTCCATCTTTTGATTTTTTTTTTTTACTTCAATGAAATCTGAGAATGCTTCAAGTGAAGGAACATTGGAAAACTAACTGAAACTTGCTCTTTAATGTTGACATAATTGTCCAAAGAAATGAACAAACAGTTAGTGCTTTGACCTAATTTTTGTTGTCAATCCACAGTTAAACCTTAAAACTAGGTGCATTTCAAGTTGGGTGCTTCACATCTCTCAGATTGGCTTTTAATCCAATTTAGCCAACAAAAGAGGAAAGTTTGCCTTTAATTGCCAGCCGCAAGGCGCCGACTGTGCGTCTTAGCAATGTCCATCACCTAACTGCTTTATTAAGTTATCTTTATGAGGCCCATGGTCTTAATGTTTATAGAATAAAGAGTTGTCACTGAACTGATGCATTCTATCCTGAGAAAAAAAAAGAAGAAAAAGCTGGTAGCATTTTGGTATAGTGACAAAGGCACTAATTCTGTTTCCCAGCAAGGATCAGTCAATAACTGTTTTCTTAAGTTAAACTTATGATGGTCATTGACTCAGTGTTGGAGAAATTGTACTAAATAATAAATAGAGCTGGGAAAAGAATTGATAAAGAATGAATATGGAAGTATTGATGATGTAGGAAATTAGAATTTTAGCTAAAAAAGCTTCTTTTTTTTTATTGAAAATAACTGAATTCTAGCTTGATAAAAAAGTTTAAAATGATTTTTGAAATTAATCGAATTTTTTTAACTTGAGGGGGCCTTTGTGCCAGCTAGAGTTGTTGTGTGTAACCAGCAGGTCATGGGATTTGCCTTGAATGCAGCCTCTTGCAGAAATGTAAGCCAAGGCTACGTAAAAATTGATCCAATGTGGTCTGGTGTTTCCTCAGGATCTTCTTAAGCACCAGGCTGCCCTTTGTTGACCTTGATTAGCTTCAAATATTTCATTAGATTGCACTGTTTCGTCAATTCATTTTCTCATATAATTTGTTCCTGTTTAAAGATACTTTCCTACATGATATACTTTTTTTCCATCTCCTGCTTTTTTCACCAATGCAGAAATTCCTAATGTGCCTTTGCACTTTTACTGCCTGAGTATCTTTGCGCTTTTCGCCTATAACAGCACTATATATAAATAGTCCTAAGTAATAAAACAACTATACACTCTTTTCAACATTTTGACATTTGTGAATATTGCTTTTATTTGGCTGCTAAAAAATCCCTGTAAGTTCCAATGTCATGGCTATTTCTAATTTCTATAAGCATATATGTCCTGAAGGCAGCGGTCAAATTATGCAAAATGACTCCCAAGAGGTGCTGCCCAATCCCCAATTCTTTCTGCTATCTGAGTCTCATTCCGTGAAAAATTTAATTGGTTAGATAATGAAAAGTCAGATGGCCTCAGTTCATGTCCATTTCTTTTCAATCAGACAAGATCTGACCATTTTAATCATTTATCAAATTGATGTCTAATTCTCATTGATAGTTTTCTTTTCTTATATGTATGCCTTTAAGTCTCCTTGATATTTAGAGAATGTGTAGATTAATGGGAAAGAGCTTCTTTGAAAACGGTCCTATTTGGGATCTTGATAAGACCTTTTCTACATTGTTACTTGTTGTTGGTTATTAAAACTTGATTTCATGTAAAGTTACTAGTTTCCAAAAGAAAGAAAGAAAGAAAAAACTTGATTTCGCATATTATCATTTTTTTTAAGATCTTCTTTGCAGATGGCCATGCAATTAAGATTATGTTTGGTCCTTTCTCTTATTGTTACCATTTGACTGTTGTTTGTTCATTTACTGAGATCTTTTCTTTATGAATCTTCTATAGAATATCATAGGTCAGGAAGCTGGCAAAAGTGTGACGGGTGAGTATTTGAGACGGAGAGGTCATTCAGATTTATACCAAGGTACTTCTGCTTCCACATTGCAAGCATATGTAAAGCCTCCTTCAGGTGATAGTCTTGCAGCTGGAACTAAAAAACAAGTACGAGCACCAAAAGAAAGTAAAGCTTCAAGTAAGCAGGAAAGCCAGAGTGCAGCTGAGACATCAAATGGACGAAACCTACAGAGAGGAAGTCGAGGGAACTCTACAAAAACCACTGTGCCTCAATCCCAAGCAAGTCAAAGAAACTCTAAAAAGAAAAAATCTGAGAAAGTTGTTTCTCTTGCTGAGGCTGCAAAAGGGTCAATTATATTTCAACAGGGGAAGCCATGCTCATGCCAAGCCCGTCGACACAGGCTGATAAGCAATTGTTTATCCTGTGGAAAGATAGTCTGTGAACAGGAAGGTGAAGGACCTTGCAACTTTTGTGGTGCACTTGTGCTGAGGGAGGGAAGTTCGTACGCTGGATTAGATCAAGGTGCAGTTCCAATTTCCGATGCTGAGGAAGCAGCTGAAGCCTATGCAAAGAGGCTTGTTGAATATGATCGGAACTCTGCAGCACGTACAACTGTTATCGATGACCAAAGTGACTACTATGAGATTGAGGGAAATAGCTGGTTGTCAAAGGAGGTATGCAGTGAACTGATTGTGAGAACATTCACTTGGCAAGACTTGGCTTGTATGATGACACTGACTAATGTTTATGATCCTTCTTTTCCTCCCGTTTCTACAGGAAAAGGAACTTCTGAGAAAAAAGAAAGAGGAGATTGAAGAGGCTGAACGTGCCAAACGAAATAGGGTCGTAATGACATTTGACCTCGTCGGCCGCAAGGTTTTTCTTTCATTACTATCAACGAATTTGTGCTTGCATCTTTTTCCTTTTTCCCTTTTCCTTTTGTCCTTTTTGCAGCATAGTTCAGTGTTGATACCATTTTGATAGAGATTAGATATCCATTTTGACTTTAATCAGATTCTAATGTGAGAGTCATAAGCCAAATAAAAAATCAACATTGGACTTGGTCACAAGTTGCATTGGGAGCATTGATTCATTATGCTATTCCACCATATGCTCTTTGATGGTCTAAAAAGAGTGGAACTTCTTTTTGTCATCCTCAAAAGTCACTTGTGGCACTGTTATTACTTGTATTCTTTTTTTGTATGCTTTTATAATTTTGAGTTGGAGATGCGTTATGTATTGGGCATTCTCGTTTAGGCACGGGGCTTAGGATTACACACTATTTTTTAAAATTTTGTTGGTGGACAAGCACATTAGTCCTGTAACTTTTTTGTAATAACCTGAAGAAAGCCTGCTGATTGCTTGGAGTAAATTTATATATCTCAACTAGAATACCCTTTTTAATTTACATTTCTGCAGGTTCTTTTAAATAAAGATGAAGCAACTGAAGAACGGCAGAAGGGAATTCTCTTCAGACCAGCAGAGGAAAAGGAGGCAACCCGCATTAGACCTAACCCAAACCTGAAGGTACAACCAGTCTTTGTGGATCCAGGTCCCAGGAAAACTCCCAAGGAGAAGAATGATAGGAAAGGCCTGAGAAATGGCTTGTGCTTGGAGATTACTGGGAGAGTGCAACATGATACCAGCGAACTCACGTTTGATAGTAGAGGCAAGCAACATAGATCTTCGAATAGCAAATTATGGCATGAACCATCTGTTAATAGGACAGTTGGAACTTCAGATGACTCTGAGTGTGCCTTAGATTACTAATGAGAAGTATAGAGCTGGCGATTGAGTACGCTTCATCCCCACACCTCCAGACATGCCATCTTTCTAGATAGGGCGGGGAGTGTAGAAAGATACTCCTACAAACTTGCTATTTCAAGTTCTGATTATCGAGAAAACAATCTTCCGCAAATATTTGTTCTGGGAGATTTAGTTGTCATCTATGTTCAATGTTCATCCTTCATCCTGTGGACGGATGCTCTGCACGGACTGAGAAATATGTGATAGGTCACTCGAAAGCTTCCTATGTATACAAAAGAAATTGCATCTTTTTATGACTTGCATGTTTGTTGACTTTGGAGTTTGCCTTTTTGGTTCGTTGAGAATTGCTGATGAAAAATAGAAGATTCTGAAGTGAAATGACAAATTTATTGTTTTAAGACTATAGTGCAGGGGTAAATGGGCGTGTTGGGCTGAAATTGGGGAGGTTAAAATGGATTGTATTAAATATCGGGTTGGGTCTTGATTCGGCCAAATGTACTTTGGGCTCAAATTGGCTAAAATTCAGGTTGGATTATGACTCGCTCAATTTAACCCGCTTAATTTAAGATTAGCATTGAACATACAAAATAATGATACATTGGGCTGAAGTGAGAATTCTATTGAGCTTATCTTAGAAATTTTTTTATAATGGGTTAAAGTGTATTGGGCTGAAAATTAGTCTAATTCTAAATTATACTGAACCTAACCCATAAAATTATGGGCGGGTTGGATGGGTTGTTTATGTTTGGGCTTATTTTGTCATCTCTACTATAGTGTATCAGTGAATACAATAGTTGGATAACATGTATCATTCTCTGTCGTTGTATAGTGTTACACACTAATAATTTGAATGATAAACCTCTTACGAGTTAGAACTTTTATGAAAAGGTATAATAAAATATAAAATAAAATTACTCAATAAGTAGATAAAGATAACAATAAGAAGAGAATATTAAGATAACGTCAGGATGATACCAAATCGTTGGGACTTTTCTATCGTTACCTAACAATCGATTCAAATGATGCGATGCAATAAAATTTAAGTAACAATCAAAATAATCATTATGTCTAAACTAATATTATAATATAATGAGCAACAACCATACAAACAGGGTGTAAGGACATCCTATTTAATTTTTACTTGGACTTGGTACAATAGTTAGCTTTTCAAATTAAAGAAAACTTTTGCTCATAAAAATTCAACATTTTATCGGTAAAATAGACATTCAATACAATTTCAACTTTTAACTAATAGTCAATCATGTCCAGATGTCAACTAGTTCTACATATAAGTATTTCAATTAGATATTCAAATGAAATGTCCCTCTTAAATCAATTAAGCTTATCGAAGCAATTTTTGATTTATGATTTTTCTTGAAAAAAAGAAAATCTTCAATGGATAAAGCATTTGCAAATTAATATAGTCAAATATTCTTTAAGCAAAATATTTTTCAGAATATTAGTTTTCCGTCACACACAATTGTTTTTATCTTTTTATTTTCCTCAAAATAGTATAGAAAAAATAAATACATTTTTTCCCTTACAAGGTCAATTGTAGTAAAAACCGACCCTTCAAACAAATGACACCAACTTCCAGTTCATTGGAAACATCGGATTTGTCTTGTCAAGTAATGTCCGATGTTGTATACTCCTCCAACATCCACTTAAACAAATAATTTTCGATCAAATACTTACTTTCTACTGTTTTGAATGCATCGAACAATGGTTTGATTCTATTGGAACTGCAAGACTCCTGTTTGAGATCCGTAAGATTCCTATTCTTAATTAGTATTCGTTTTACTGTTTTCTACGTTTGATGGCTGCTTTATTGAGTAAATTATTCCACAAAATTATGTTTACCCAAGTAGTTCGTTTGATAGTATTTCAGTAATTCGGACAGAACTTTGTTGTTTTTCGCTTCTTTCTGTTTCTCCTGAAGTGAATGTTGTTTTTTAACATCTTAATGTAGTTCACAGATTAAAGAACCAATTTTTTTTTTTTCAATTTTTATCTATGATGTTGGTGATAAGAACCTCACAAGTAGAATTATGTAGTGTTTGTACGAATAATCTAATATTAGAGTACTACATTGGAAATCCTGTTCTTTTGCTCCTCTCATCTTGAGAATTACTACTTAGTTACATTGATTTTAGAAACAACTTATTTATCTCTTTGAGGTAGTGTAAGATCTGCGTACATTTTACCTCTCCAGACCCTACTTGTGGGATTTCACTTGGTATGTTGTTTGCTGTTGTTGTTACGTTGACCTTTACCTACTTAAATTGCAAAGAAAGCACATTTACTCATTTGTTATTTACCTTTTTACTTGTATTTATAAGGACGTTTGTTCAGTGGCGGAGCTAGGAATTCAAATAAAATGCTGAATATATGTGCAGAAAAAAATTCCTTATCATGTAATTTTGACCCCCTTGCACCCATGTGGCTTTTCCCCTCTTTTGTTGTCTCGACAACATGTAAGTGCCTGCATAATTGGGGTAATCAAGAGCCTATGATAATTTCTTCACACTTGATCATATTTCTCAAACATAAATATATTTGGTAAAATGAGGGTAGTCAACAACCTCTTCAGCTACATCCTCAATGATTACTATCCGTGACAACTATTGAGCATCGTCTTCTTTCATTGTTTCCATGTCTGGATATGTAATTCTAGGTCAATCATGGCAATAAAAGGAAATCCAGGAGATAACAGAAGCAGAGGCCCTGCCTCAATGTTTGTTGTAGCTGGTCTTTGTTGTTTTTTCTATCTTATAGGAGTCTGGCAAAGAGGTGGTTTCGGGAAGGGGGACAGCAGAGCTCTTCAGATAACAAAGAAAGCAGAGGACTGCAGCATCCTCTCCAATCTAGAATATGAAACTCATCACGGGGATCATAATGGTGTGTTTGCTGATTCCAAACTGAAAATCAAGCAGTTTGAACCTTGTGCTGAGCAGTATGTTGATTATACACCGTGTCATGATCAAATGCGAGCAATGACATTTCCTAGAGAAAATATGAACTATAGGGAGAGACATTGTCCTCCAGAGGAAGAGAAGCTGCATTGTCTTATTCCAGCCCCAAAAGGTTATACAACTCCTTTTCCATGGCCGAAGAGTCGTGACTATGTACCTTATGCAAATGCACCACATAAAAGTTTGACAGTTGAGAAGGCAGTGCAAAACTGGGTACAATATGAAGGTGATCTACTTAGATTTCCAGGTGGCGGAACTCAGTTCCCACATGGGGCAGATGCATATATTGACCAGCTTGCTTCTGTGATTCCAATGGACAATGGCACTGTTCGAACTGCATTGGATACGGGATGTGGGGTGAGCAGAAACTTTCAAAGCCTGCCAGTATATTCTGTTATTCTTTTTGATGAAGTAATTTCATTAGAAGACAGGAAGGAGATGCAGGTTTACAAAAGTACATATGTTAGCTCCATTACAAGAATAGGCTGTGCCATGACTAGGGAACAAAATAGATTAAGCATAAATCTAGCTGTAAGGGAGATTTCTAGTTACTACTTAAAATTAATATATACTGATCATCTTATTAGCCGTCTTTACTGCTGTGATAATCTTAATGCACTTAGTATCACTGCAGATATTTAATTGCTGTTTTTTTGTTGCACTGTTAATCTGGTAGTTGTGAATGAGTGTTTTACCTTTGCAATATTAGTTGAGATCCATTTTCATGAAAGTTGGTAGTTTGTATTATTTTCTTGGTTTCCTCTTCTTTTTTTTTTTCGTTAAGTTAAAGCTTTTACTTTTGTGGTCCTTGCCATTATAAATGATGTATGTTTCTATCCAAATTCAATCTCGTTATGTTTAATGAATGGCATATGGCATCTTAGGTTGCTAGTTGGGGTGCATACCTTTTCAAGAAAAACATTATAGCCATGTCATTCGCACCAAGAGACTCACATGAAGCTCAAGTCCAATTTGCTTTGGAAAGAGGCGTACCAGCGGTTATTGGTGTACTTGGAACCATAAAATTGCCATTTCCATCAAAGGCCTTTGATATGGCTCATTGTTCACGTTGTTTAATTCCATGGACTGCAAACGGTAAGCATCTCCTTTTTTCTCGATTTTTTGTTCTTTCTGATCTTTCAATGTATCTGGAAATCTGACATGGTAGGGGATAGCTCCACTTGAAAAATCCCAACCTATTTTATTGGATATATGTGCTTTCATTTAGCAATACATCTCTTCTTTTGGTATATGTATATATACCTTGGTGATACCAACTAGTTCAAATTAAGACTTAGTTTTGCTGTAACATTTTCACTAGATCTGGTATTTGTGGATTTTTTCTGTTTGGTGAAAGACTTATATGTTAGTGTAGGTAAATATGATATTTGGAGAACCTCTACTTCTAGAGAAACCCTTATTTACCTTGAAAGACAAATAATTTGATGTCACAACAAAATAGACCTGAGTAGAGTGTAACTGATATGCAATATTCATATAGCTGACTCCAACTAATTTGAGATTATCCACAATAAGTTCACTGATTGATATGATAGCTTGGCTTTGGAGCCCGATTTGTAAGAAAATTAATCAACCTATTACCCAATATTGCTCAACACAAGCTTATATTTGGCAAAGTTCTCCTATACTTGTGATACATGATCTCCTGGTAATTCAGCAACCATTCTCTAGCACCAATTGCCAACCAAGGATGATCCTGGATCGATTTTCCCTTTCCATTTTGGATTGCAAAAATACTTCCCACTTTAAACTTTCAAAATGAGAACTTTGTCCTATGCTAATTAGTCCATACGTTTCCTTAATTAAAGAATGCACCTTCTTTAGTGTATCCCCCTCCCTTGGTGTTAGAGAAAAAGGCATGTGCCTTTTGTTTTGGTAATTGTTAGAAAGAAGATAGTTCATGTGTATGCCATTGAGGTCTGTCTCGATATTTAATCTATTGGCTGCTTCTATATTTTGTAATTTTTTTAGTTCCGTTTTCATTCGTTTATTTTTTATTTTTTCTGATAATACTTGAGTTACTCCTTTTAGGAGGATTGTACATGATGGAAGTGGATCGAGTTCTCAGACCAGGGGGGTATTGGATACTTTCAGGTCCTCCCATCAGCTGGCAGACTAATCATAAAGCTTGGCAACGACCTAAAGAGGGGCTGGAGGAGGAACAAAGAATGATTGAAGAGATAGCTGAGCTTCTCTGCTGGGAAAAGAAGTATGAGAAAGGTGAGATAGCGATATGGAGAAAACGAATAAACTCTGAGTACTGCAGTGAACGAGATTCCCGTGTAACTCTATGTGACCTCTCAGATTCAGAAAATGTCTGGTAACTCCTTGCACCTTATAATGTCATTCATCCAAAACATTTCAGTTATCAGATGGCCAAATAATTTGGATTTTCTTCTCCTTTGTTGTGTATTCAATGGACGCACAAAGCTGTAATTGGCAAGTATAATAGAAGTTATAGAGGATTGCTTTTATAATTTTTATCACTCTTAAGATTTAAGATTTTGAGTGGCATAGGTAATTGATTACATTGCAATATGTTTAGTAGTTAAAGGGAATACTAACTGACAACCAGTTCTCTGGTAATATATGTATCCTTGTATTTTGTTACCATGTCCTATGTCTTTTATCTTTTATGGCCAAGAATATTACATACTTACAAGAACTTGCTGTTCCATGCCAAAACTAGTCCTGTCCCTTCTTTTATTTGATTATGTATGTTGAGAACCACCAAGTGTCAGCCAAATGGCCTCTTATGAAAGGTGCATGCAACACTGCTTCATTAGAAGTACTGAATAGCATTATGTTTTGAAAATAAAAGGTGATCTAGGGATTTAGTTCTCTAGAACTTTGGTGATAAAGTTTTTGGTTTCCATCTTATTACATGATATTAAGTCAATATATTGCTATAGGTATAAGAAGATGGAGGCATGTGTAACACCATGTCCTGAAACAACCAATTCGGAGCAAGTTTCTGGTGGAGAGCTCAAGCCATTTCCAGAGAGACTTAATGCTATTCCTCCAAGAATAGCAAGTGGATCTCTTCCTGGAGTCTCTGTTGAATCATTCCAGGAGGACAAGAAGTCATGGAAGAAGCATGTGAGTGCTTATAAGAGAGTTAACAAACTCCTTGACACTAGGAGGTATCGCAATATACTAGATATGAATGCTGGCCTAGGAAACTTTGCTGCAGCACTAGAATCATCAAAGCTATGGGTCATGAATGTTGTGCCAACTATAGCTGAAAGGGACACTCTTGGTGTATTATATGATCGAGGCCTGATTGGCATATACCATGACTGGTAATTATATGAAGCTCCCTCATCTTTTCTCATTGCTCTGTAGCATCAATTCTTCCTTTTTTGTATTGATTTTTCTGGACAGTAAGTTGTATAGGAATAAGTAAAGATAAAAATGTTGTGGAAACAGTAGTTACGTCTTCTTGACATATGATGTACTTGAGGATGCATCTTCATTGCATGTCCCACAAATATAAACATAACAATTTGTATTGAAGATACGATACTGTAAGGACCTGTTGAACTCAGAACGGATAGATAACAAAATAAATGGTCAAAACCTTATCCAGCGTGTGATTGAACCTGTTACTTCATGACAATAGTCAGTACATGTCCTTTGTAGTGATTTTGAGACGAGAGAAGAGATCTGCCCAGGATGGGGATGACTTCAGATGCAACCAGCTTTTTATATTCATATACCTGTGTAGTATCTCTCAGGACCATATGAATGGGAATTGATCTAGTTTGACCTTCATTCATTATCACTACTCTATATAGTCTTTTCATATAATTGAAGATATTATTTCAATTTTCGGTGTTGCATGTCTCAGCATTCTCAGTTGACAGTAATAGTGAGAGAGGACTACAGTTTCTCTGTCTTTCAGCCTTTCCTATTTTAGCTTGTCCTCAACTCTAAATCCCCCTCTTCCATGTACATCATAGATAGCTTGAGGTTTGGCCTACTAGGGAGATCTTGCATGATTTCTTGTGTTTGTGATGCTAAAATTGCATCATTATGAGCCAATCCTTCTCTGTTGGTGCTGATGTTCTTAATTCGTTTATGTTATTTTATAAAGATAAGTGGGCTTTTGGTATCATGTGAATTTGCTATCTTGGTCTTTCCTTACTTTTTTCTTGATTTGCAAGTCTCTTGTTGTTATGCCATCTGCTTTCTAACTTTCAAATTCAGGTGTGAAGCCTTCTCTACATACCCTCGGACATACGACCTTATTCATGCAAATGGGATCTTCAGCTTATATAAGGACAAGTAAGTCCTTCAGACTCCACTTGATCTGTAGAATCTAAAACATTTCAATTTAACATCTTCAATAGTCTGTCTATAACTCCTTGCGGTAGGACGGTACCATATATATAGAAGGTAGATGATACAGTTTTATGAGAACCTTTTTTTATTGTATGTTTTTTGTGTCGGGGGGAAATAGATGGATGGGATTACATATCTTTTAGGAAATTGATAAACTTCTGGCCTGCTTATAATTTCAGTAATCAGGATCATTATAAAAAAGTTCCATTTATCATAAAAATAGAGGACATCTAATTGATATGCGCTTAGAGTTTGATCTTGCTAAACTTTCTGATCATGCCTCTACTGCTATTGCATCTGAGTTGCTTTACTTGCAGATGTAATGCTGAAGATATTCTACTAGAGATGGACAGGATTCTTAGACCAGAAGGCGCAGTCATATTCCGAGATCATGTAGATATTCTTGGCCAAGTAAAAAGAATTGTATCTGGTATGAGGTGGAAAACAAAAATGGTGGATCATGAGGATGGTCCTCTTATCCCTAAAAAGGTTTTGTTTGCTGTCAAAAGATACTGGGTTGTTGGAGATAACAACTCAACCATCTTACGGTGAATGGCAAGACAAGGCAGCTTATTCGGCACATAGTTAGATATCTGATTCTTGGCCAGAGTTAGTATAATTCTTTTCCTGTGGGAGTTCAGAGTTGACAACAACAAGCAGCGATCTCTGCTGTTTGTCATGGTATCTTTTTTTATTCTTCTTACTTAGGTGTTGCAGGTAAGAAAAGTTTCTAGCTCTCTTATGCCTTGTTGGTTGTTCATTAAAGGGCTTACAATTGATATCTCTGTGTAGCATTGATATCATTAAAATTCTTGTTTTACTTGGCTATATACCATGTATCATAACAGTTCATAAATTCCAGCGAAGCAGATTGAGTCATGGTTGGGGATCTATTTACTTTGTACTGTCCTATTCTATGAAGAATATCCAACTAATTGAAGCAGTTTATTACAGAACTAGACGTGGGCTAAAGCACAACATCTTGGAAAACACTGAAATTAGCTGATTACAAAATGGAGGTTTTTAGGAATATGGGATTTAGTAAATGTAATCACATCATGACAAGTTACTGTCATTGCCGAAACAGTTGACTTTAGCCAAATGAAATCTGGCAGCTTTTCTAGTCTCTCTTGAGTGTTTTACTAACTGAAAGAAATGGAACTCAAGAAATAGCACTCTACATATGCAACCATCTCTCAATTTTATGTTACTGTACTTGGTAATCCAACTAGTCTTGTACCTGACAAGATCTCCAAATATCAGTCTGTAAAATTGAAGCCTTTAACCATCCATGGGGCAGGCAAATCATTCAACTAATGAAGTTTGTAGGGGCATCAAAATTCATTATGGTGTGGATCGCGTTATCTTGACTCTCTACTTTTTTGAGGGCTCGCTTGGATAAGTGTTCGACCTGTCTTTGTTTTTGAGTTTTCCATTGAACCTCTTGTTATCTGATGCCTAGTTATTCCCATAAGTCCCCGTTGCATTTATTTGTGTGCAATTAATGTGCATTCTTCCTGTGGATGTACTGGCTGTCAAAAATTGCTAACTGTAAAGTATAGAATGGAAGATCTCTTTAGTTGAAAGGACATCTGAAGTAATGTAAAGTCTCTGTGGTTTATCGTGTTAGATTTGCTGAGAGATTACAAGGCTGTCAATATTAGGCTTCATCAAACATGTAGGATCCACCATCTTAAAGCTAAAGGACCCCCTACCCCAACAAAACACAAAACCTCTGCACTGTTCCCTCATGATTCCATGAAAAGCCAATATTATAAAGGAGTGCAAAAGAACCTACAGAAAGCAGAACTTCTTCAATCAGAATTTCATCTTTAACGGAAGCCCCCCTTCTAAATATTCCAACACCTTTGTATATGTGGCTTAGCTGCTTTCTATGTACCAATTTGATCGATACCTCTGAAGATATTAA
This sequence comes from Solanum medicagineum, assembly GCA_026153255.1. NCBI lineage: Eukaryota > Viridiplantae > Streptophyta > Magnoliopsida > Solanales > Solanaceae > Solanum > Solanum medicagineum. The sequence goes on from JAPFFP010000070.1 coordinate 23,876,261, forward strand.
TACATAGAAGTCCTCTTGAACTATAGTTTCTTCTGGATCAGAATTTCTTTTAAGTTTCCGGAAGTAAAAAAAGCATATTTGTATCCATGTCAGTCGATGATAATGCGACTGGCCTTCGTGTTGCATCATTTTCCTGTTACCTCAGCAACCCTGAGGAGAGCTTTGTACACAAACTTAATGGGGGTGCAATTGAGCCTGCTTTTAGATCACACCCTGAGACACCATGTTGTGTTGCTAAAGTAAAAGCTGCCAAGGCAGCTACTTCAAAACCATCCTTAAACAGCACCAAAGATGACCTTGCTAATCTCCGTGTGGAGTCTTTCTCTTCTTATCTCAAAACTGGGGAAGACAACTTCGCGTTTAAGGCTTCAGGAGCTCCAGTTCGAGATCCTACTATTGGTTTTGTATTTCCTCCACAGCATTCGTTTCATAATGCAAAGCAACTGGAGCACAGCAAGTCCAAAGATGGGGAGATCAGCATATTTGGTGCTGACAAGTACTTCAACATGCAACTGGATTATGGAGCTGTCTCTCCAGCTGGGGTGAAGTACAGGGGGAGACTGAACGAAGGAACAGTAGATCTGCCCCATCTGAAGCACAATTCCCAGTCAGGAACTCCTAGCATTTGTTCTGAGTCAAGCAGCTGGAATAGCCAAAATGTGCTGTTACAAAATCTACCGCGAGATGTGATATATCAGACAAAGCAGAAGAAGATGACTAGAATGAGATTTTTGCCCACTTTCAGCTGCCAAGGCCCTTGTCTGGACAAGAAAGCAGTCTTTGTGAATGAAAGCATAGGACTTGGATTTTCCCAGCCATCAAAGCATGGATTAAGGAGTCCTTTTGCATTGAGTTCTGGCCCTTGTGGAACAGAGGTTCAAACACACTGGAATGATCATAATCTAAGCATTGAAGACCAAAGGAAGTCACTCGACGTGTTTGGCTCTGGCAAAATGGACAAAGGAGATATAGCAGTTAACTTGGAGAGGAAACTCTCCATGCTAACTTGGGACGCCATCCCTAAAGCCCAGAACCTCCCTACAACCACCAATGGAAGCAGCACGGCCTGTGATGACATAGCTAGTGATGCTAGCTCTGATTTATTCGAAATCGAGAATATATCGAACAGTGAATATGGACTTGTGAAGACACAAACATCAGGGGATTATATGTCTAGCAGCTGCATGTCTCCAACAACTCAGTATGCACCAAGTGAGGCTAGCATTGAGTGGAGCGTTGTCACAGCCAGTGCTGCTGATTACTCGTCGGTTATCTCAGATTATGATGAGAAGAACTTTGGCTTTGGTGGT
>JAPFFP010000070.1:23899332-23927956 GCA_026153255.1 Solanum medicagineum
ATATAACAAATACCGTCATGTTTTAGTTACAGAAAAAATAAAAAATTATAGAAAATATACAAGACTATACAATATAATGTATACATTGACCATACAATATACCTTACTTACACATGAGCTATACACTACACATGCATTATGATATATTCAAAAAAACTAAATATAGTTATACAACATATGAAATATACACTGACTATACTTGAAATTACACTCATTGTTCAATCTCGATCAACTCAAAATCACTTCTAAACTTTCCTAAAATTTTAGATATGAAATATTGTCTACATTTTCAATCTTTTGATACATAATTAGCTTAAAATGATTAATGTTCAACGTACATGATTTTTTTTAAAAAAAAAAAAAAAGAGAAAAGACCAAGAAAAATGACGGGGAAGAAGGAGCGACCAATTGCAGATGAAGAAAAAGAAGAAGACGAGGAGGACAAAGAAGAATGAAGAAGAAACCTACGTAGAAAGAAGAAGAAAAATACAGAACAAAAAATTTGATCAAATTTTGTAATTCAAAAGTGTCGAATGAACACTTATAGTAATAAGTGACTTTTTTTTATTGGACATTTTACATAATATTTCTTTTTATAAATACAATAATTTTAATCTGTTCGATTCATATCAACCTATCTATTTTGACACACCTAATTGTGAGAGGCTGGAACTTAACTTTTAGAGTGACGCCCAATAATGAATATCTTAATACTCGATATACTAACAATTAGATTCTCATTGTGATCGAAAATAATTTAATTGCATAGAAATTTAGAATTAAGTGTCAAGAATATAGTTAAATTATTTTTTTAGTTTCATATCTAAACTATGAAGAGTGTGTGTTTCATATCTAAACAATCACTTATTAGTTTGATAAATATACATCAATAGTATGTAATACACCCTCTCTTATATTAATAAAACTTGGCCACATGACATCCACAAGGATAAAATATCTCTTTTATATTAAAAAAATGTTGGCACATGACATTCCATGATAAAACAATCTATCTCAAAAAAAAAATTTATATAAACTATTAAGTTTAGTCAAAAATTAAAGATTATAACATCAATATCCCCCACCCCCTGCCCCCCCAAAAAAAAATCTTTTAAGAGATAAAATTTAAAATATTTTTCTTACCTTATTTCCCTGCCTCCTCCCGATGTACCTCTGCGGCTCCTTCCCTCTTCGTCACCTCCCAATTTACTTTATTTTGTTTAAGATTTTCTTAAAAAAAATATCTTATTTCAACACCCGGCCCCATCCTGGCACGGTGGCACCCACATATATCATCCACTTATTTTTTATTTTCTCGTGATAAATATATACATATATTTTTAGAAAAATACTTTTTTCTACTTACGTACCAATGATAATTGAAAAAAATTATTAAAAATTTTTTTTGAGGCAAGTAAAAAATATTTTTCTTGAAGCATATACATATATATTTAATACAAAACAAGAAAAAAAAAAAAATGAGAGCGGAAATTCTTCGAAGAGGGGTGACGCTTCACTCAAAAAATTGAGAGAGGGGGATTAGATAGAGTGGATGGTAGTATATATTTTTGACACCCGACTCAAAAAATTTAACTTTTCTTTCTAAAGCTAAGCAAACACTAACGAATCAAAAGTGCATTTAAATGCTATGAAACAACAAGATTAAGAAAAGAAAAAACAACTCAAAAGATGAATGCCCAAGTAACTACCAGGGTGGTAACCTAATTATTAGTTAACTTAGGTACCCTCTTCAAAGGTATGAAAAGCAAACCTTAAAAGGCAAATAATATACGAATTAGAAGGATTATCAAATGGTTGTACATGTTTTCTCTTCCTCACCTTTTGGATTCCTACAAAATTCTGAATTGAAGTTAATTACATCCCAGTGGATTTTCCAAAGAATAACTTAAAGAATCTAATTATTGTGATGCTGCTTTTAGACTTACAGCTGTTCATAGTTATAGTTTAAAAACCAAATCGAATTGCAATTCGAATTAAATCGATTAAAAAATTAATTTAATTTGGTTAGTTTTGATTTTTAAATTTTGAAAACCAATTATATTTGGTTTGTTTTTTGTTTTACTAAAAGAACTGCAAAAATAATCAAACAAAACCGGATACTTATATATACATACATACATATATATTATAGTTATTTATATAGTATTCATAAATAATACTCTCTTCGTCCCATTTTATGTGACACCATTTGACTTGGCACAGAGTTTAAGAAAAATAGTAAGACTTTTGAAAGTTGTGGTCTAAAATTATTTTTTAGATATTTATGTGGCTGAGAATCATAGTAATAAAGGGTAAAAAGGAAATTTTAAAGGTAAACTTATTTCCAATTTTAGTAAGGTGATATTCTTTTTGGGACGGACAAAAAAGAAAAGGGTGCCACATAAAATAAGACAGAGAGGGAGTATATTAATATTTTATTATATTTTAGTGAACTTAAACGTTTAACTTGACCATTTATATTTGAAAATTCTCTTGTTAGTGTTTTGCCATAGTTCTCGTACCCCTTTCCCCGGGTAATTATTTGATTGTTGAGTTTGAGTTTTTTCCTATAAATATTTGATATTTGGGATATAATGGCATTAATATTGCTTAACTAAATCACTTTGTTCGTGTAATAATAACTCTCGTACAATTGTTTAATTGAATCCACATTAGCTTTTTGTGGATTATTCATGTACTAGCTGTTTGTGTCTCTCGAGATGTGTGTCATCAATAAACTTATTACTTCAAACCGAAAAATAACCAAAAAAATAAACCAAACTGATGATTATTTTTTCTCATTTGGTTTGGTTTGGTTTTAAAAATTTAAAAACCGACTAAATTGATTTGATTGTTATTTTAACTAATTACCAATCCAAACAGATCAATCTCTATGAATGAAAATTGTCCTTACTAATAAAAAAATTACTGTAGTATTAATTTGTACCAAATAGACAGTTATACCCCTTGATAATAGCAAAACAATTGCTGTGATATTAGTTTATACCAAATGGACAGCTGTGCCCTCGATAACTATTTTCCATATATAGCGGAGCCTGAGAGCACATGTTATCATATAACAAACAATCAACAAAATGATGAAAATGAAAGAGATAACAATTTTCCTTTTAGCTGTGGCTTTGTTCCTCCTTCAGGTCTCAGCCAAGCTATCTGTTCCGCCGTATAAAAACATGTCAGCAGCCAATGCAGCGTTTCGCTTTGAAATACGTAATAGCACATCAAATTCAAAACCAGTACAATTATGCGGAATGATTGCTGGTGGTGCAACATGTCCTACTGGAGAGTGTTGTAGTGTATTTGGTTGGTGTGGAACCGGAGAAGATGAATGTGACCCTGAATACTGTCAAAGCCAATGTCCAGACTCGTATCCACAAGGACGATGCGGATGGCAAGCAGGTGATCGAGAATGTCCTAAGGGACAGTGTTGTAGTTTCTCAGGTTGGTGTGGAACCACATCCGACTATTGTGATACTGATCGGTGTCAGAGCCAATGTTCGCGACCGTTCCCACAGGGACGATGTGGATGGCAAGCTGATGGTGGAAAATGTCCTGAGGGACAGTGTTGTAGTATATCTGGTTGGTGTGGGAGCACGCCGGATTATTGTACTTGTGAGCATTGTCAAAGCCAATGTAAAATACTATCTCCATCCCCACCCTCACCTCCACCCCCGGCATACCCAGAAGGCCGATGTGGAGAGGAAGCTGGTGGGCGAAAATGTACTAAATCCGGAGATTGTTGTAGTAAATGGGGTTGGTGTGGATCCACTGTATCCTATTGTGCTCCTGGAAACTGTCAAAGTCAGTGCAAAAGTGCTCAAACCAATACTGGCATGAGAGGCATTGAAAGCTTCTTGCTCAATGGTGTTGTCTAGCTACATGCTGGTCATGATTCCTGTATTTCCAAATACTGCTAGAGGATGTACTTTTACTCCTCTTTTGGGACTACTGCTCTTAAGTGATTTAATAATATTAATGCTATGCTATGTGTGTGATGATACTGCATGTAAAATGCATTAAGTAATGTTATTGTTTATAATAAATAAAGAACTTTTGTGTTCTACCATATTTTAAGTACCATATACAAACTATGATGATATTTTCATTAATCTTTAGTAGAGTAGCTTCAACCAGACGCTCCGCCTATGATAGATGAAATAATATTAGAACATTTTGATAAACATCTTGACACACATATAATAAGCTGCTTGTAGAAACCGTATACTAATTAATGAGGTTGTTATAGAAAGAAACATGCACTATCCACAAGAATGTCTTTCTGGAGATTCAAGATGAAGTTATGTATTTATATCTTGTGTCTATTACTTCAGTGAGATTTTTATTTCTTATTTATCAATACTGTTTGTAGGCTGTCTCATTTTCACAACTTGTATCTTTATTTTTCTCCCTCCTTTTTGTAGGTTGCTGAGATAATAAAGGACGACTTGTGGCCGAATCCTCTATCTTATTTTAACACTATTAGTTACCTACCATCTTCATTCTTATTTTCTGTGTTGTATTTATAGTTAAGCCCTGGAAGTCAGTTTATTATCGTATTGCTTGTCTAATGTTACTAAGCCCAAGATCCTCATCATGAAGAGGATCTCGAGGAGGACGAAGGAGGTGATTAGGTTAAGATAGTTTATTTTTCATGATTTCAATAGTTGTGATAGCATCATCTAGATTGTAAGCACGGGCATACTTATTTGTTCGCAACTGTAACATGTATCTTCTTCTTTTTCCCCACCAAATGCCTGTTAGTTTTCTTCATAGTTATTTATTCCTATCAATATCTTAATAAATGCTTTCTGCTGCTGGCTTAAATGCCTAATTGTAGTAAAGTATCCTTTCTAATTGCTGCACCAGTAGCATCTTGAGAAGGTGTTGTCCAACTCCTCACCGCCACTTAATGCCGCATATAGCTTCAATATTGGTGTAACACCCCAACTTAGGATAAGAAGCCCCGTATGGCAGAATACACGAAAAATGTTAGGCATATAAGTAGGTCTTACACCCTAATATCGCGTGTTTTAAAGCCCTGCAGGTCTAGGACCAAAGCAAACAATATTGCAAAGTGTCATATGTGAGATCACTATCTTGAACAATATTGGTTTTAACTTGAATTGTTAATGCAGGGAAAGGAGAGTGAAGGCTCAGAAGGGGCCAGAGCTATATTCACCTTTGTCGTAATTTTTTTTTTAATATATAGGTTAAATATAGATATTTTAATATATATCAATTGTTGAATATACTTGATACAAAAGTCACCCACCCATATATGCTCGAAAAGTATGAACACCTTTGATGAAAATGCTAACTCCGCAACTGGGCTCAGATGGCGATGAAAATGAGGACCAAGATTGTGAGATGGATGGGAACGAGTGAACTTTAATACCCCTCTTTTTGAATTACCATCTTCAAAAGTTTGTCGAATAGATTTTGATGTCTGTAAAGAGGATTTAAAATGTTCTTATAAGAACAGAATTTATTTTAGGTCTGAGATCATGCTATAGCTAAATTAACTCTATGTGTATTTTGAACCTTGTTGGTTTTATCAAGTTTAAGCAGCCCCGCTTTTCATTGAGTAATGACTTATTCAGACCGCTAGAGTATAAATTTTGTGTCTAGAGTTCCAGGACTTTACCGCGTAACGCTCATGACTTCTCACTAGACCTAGCTGCTATCGAAGCTCCATCCACAAATGAAATATTGGTTCTAGTCAAGAGTGAGATATGTGATGATTGTTTCAACTTTCAACAAATTAAAGACTTAATGTTCGTGTTGGAAAAATCTTTTCACATCTTAACCTGAAGAAAAGAAGCAAATGAGCGTCTTTCCTAGTTCCTTTCTTTTTTCTGGTTTTAATTACCAGAAACAACATGAGTGAAAGGCATGGTTCAGCAGCAGTATTTCTCTACAATTTCTCCCTATTTTAAAAACAAAACATACCCGTGTAACATGACCTGTGACATTACATTATACAAAAGTGAAAAGTCAACACCATGTTTATCTTATGGGTGATGTCATTGAATTATGTCTAGGCAACAACGACCGGTTTCTTCACTGTGAGCATTTGCCATTTAACTACTATTTGACTTAACACGGTGTTTAAGTTAAAAAGAAAAAGACTTTTGAAACTCACGGTCTAAAACAATATTTAAATATTTGTGTTGTTGTAAATCATTTCATTAAGTATTTAAAATATTTATGAATGAAACAATGTTTTACTAAATTTGTGAAATTTATGAAAATAATTGAAAGAAAAATATATGAAAAATCTACTATTCTAACCATGATTAAAACATCATTTTAATTACTTAAATCTCAACCATTTATATTTGATCATGATACATGACTTCTATCCAAGTAAGAACTTGGAGAAAATGAAGAGAAGAGAAATAGAGAGAAGCTCCATCCATTAAATTAGGCAATTTAGACATTGAATGAAAAGATAAAGAAAAATTATACATAATATGTGACATTATATTATAAAAAGTACAATCAATGTAATATCGACATTATATTTATCTTATGGGTGGCACTATTGCATGTACAACCATCGATTTATCCACTCAATCAATGTAATAGCGATACCATATTTATCTTATGGTTATGGGAGGTATTATAGCATGTAAAACAAACAACTATTGATTTCTTCAGTGTATAGTCTATTCTTCGCATTTATTTTTTGTGATGAGTCGTAATTTAAGGGCTACCTGGAAGTTAATGTTATGTCCCCTTCTTTATTTTTATGCTCCTCTTTTAATTCTACCTTATAAATAAGGTAGGGTCACTACAAGGGAACGTATATGACTCTACCACTTTTTCTATTTCTTTTTTTTTCGCCGCGAGTAATTTTATCTAATAAAAATAGGAAAGTTTTCATAATATATTTATGCACAAGATAATAGAGCATATTGTTATGACTTTGGCATTAATTTTTTTTTATTGAAATATGAATTATATAAATTATGATTAGAATTTGTTTTGATTAATGAAATCTTAGACCTCATTAATAGCAAATGAAAGGCTTTAATTTTATAACAATTTTTATAATCACCAGTAAGAAGTGATAAGAACACGAAACTTGTGAATGCAAACGATTCTGTTGAAAGAAAAGAGGAATTTTAATGATTCACGGATGGGGACGGCACCTATATATGTCATGCGTTTGAAATCCAAATTATTAAACGAGAGCTTGAGGAAAAAATGAAAAGAAAATAAATGAAGAGAAGCTGCCTCCAAAGATTTCCTTTTCTGTTGATGTTACTTTCTAATAACTGTTTATCGAATTAATTAAATAGTAGGTGAATTAATTATTATCGAATTAAACACCGTCATGTAGTTTTTCTCTATATTTGAGCATGTGAGAGGTCAAATATGTAAGCAAAATTATTAATCAGTTATGCTGATGAGAGGTAAAGATTGGAAGAATGCTTTGTCTTTGGCTGTGGCTTTATTCCTTTTACACATAATTAATTCGAAGAAGCTCTCACTGGCTATCTCCTCCTTCGAAAGCTGCTACGAAAAATGTCCTCCTGGATCGTGTTGTAGCTGGTTGGGTTATTGCGGAACTGGGAAAAGGCATTGCGGCAGAGAGTACTGTAAAACCCAATGTCCTTTTCCACCTCTGGCGCTATACGTACCTGGAAGATGGTGAGTGCTAGCTGGAGGTACAAAATGTCCAACTGGACTGTGTTGTAGTGAAGATGGTTGGTCCGGGGCCACAGAATATCATTGTAACCCACAGCGGTGTCAAAGTCAGTGTAGAAATCTAACTTCTTCATCCACTGAGAATCGCTACGGAGGTATATACTCAAACCTTCCCAAATATTACTCATTACTAGCTAGACAATGTACTTTTACTCTTCTTTTGGGATCGGAGTATTGGTGAAGTGATCAAATATTAATGCGTGTAATACTTCCTCCCAACCATAGTTGTCCAATACTTATTTGAAATATGATTAAGAAACAGTAAATGATAGGAGTAGTTTTATCAAATCATCCTTTTAATATAATAAATTAAGTACAATGTCTTAAAATGTAACATGGAAATAAGTAAGGGAAAATAATTAGGAATTAAATGTAAAATTAATCTCTTGATTTCATAAAGTAAACAAGTATTATTTGGACATCTAATAATAGTATAGTGGACAAGTAAAGATGGACAAAAGGAATACCTCATTTATTTTTATTAAGCTTAAGACGTCTGAATTTAAATGTATATATGAATATTAAGATTAAGATTTAGATGTTTGAATTTGAATACATATTTGAATATTAAGATGTTGTATTGAGATTTGAATACTAAATAGTTAAAATTATTTATTTTTTCGACATTTGATTATATAAAATTCATCTCTGTTTAAAAAATCTTAAACATAAATTAAAAAAGAAAAAGAGAACGAAATTAATCTAATATTATATTAATAAAGCATTTTAAATTTTTATATCATAATCAGTGATGGTGATGATTGGCGATGGTGATTGAGTGTGTCAATTTGGGATAGTGTTGACTGATGATGGTGGTTGTGGATGGTATCTTGTGGTATATTTGTTAGAACTTGTTAGAAGTAATGGTTGGCTGATATATAGCTTCCAGTGAATAATGATGATGGTTAAGGTATATAATGTTAACTAATGATATTAAGATAGTAATTAGTTTATGTAATCATGGTTGGTGGTTATAATAGCAAATGATGTTTAATGGTGATGACAGTTGATGATTTTGGTGATTCACTACAATAATGATTGTGGTTGGGATGAGCTAGGAACGTAGGTGGTTGTGATTAACAAGTGATGATAATTATGGCTAAAATGGCAGTTGTGGATGGTGGGTGAAAACCCTAGCAATGTGAGGAGATTAAAAACCAATAGATTGAAGGGATTAAAAATTTGAATCTAGGTGTATATCCATTGTTAGTTTTTGATCCCCTCAATCAACTAATTTCGATAATGACTTTAGCACTCTTTTTGAATGCCCATTTTCCAGTAAAAGTTGTTTTCATTATAGTGCTAATACTAACTAAATGTTTATATCAATATAATTAGGCGTTTATTATTATCACGATTCTCTACGAGATAGGTAGGGGTGACTAAACGCTTTTCAGATTTTGCAAAAATGTAAAATGTTATAAATAATTGTGCAGGTGAACCAGACTGCGGAAGCCAAGGTCGCTACAAAGAGTGTCCTCCTGGATCGTGTTGTAGCATATGGGGTTATTGCGGAACAACAAAAGAGTATTGCGATGTATATCGGTGTCAAAGCCAATGTCCACCCCCACATCCACCTCCAGATGATCTATTCGACGCGGAAATGAAGCTCGAGGTAGAAAATGTCCTACTGGATTTTGTTGTAGTTTATCTGGTTGGTGCAGAACCTCGGAATAAATATTGCGGCAAATATCAATGTCAAAGCCAATGTCCAACCCCACATCCATCACCTCCGTACGCACCTGGACGATGCGGAATGTAAGCTGGAGATAGAAAATGGCCTCCTGGATTATGTTGTAGTGGATCTGGTTGGTGCAGAACCGCAGAACTTTATTGCGCCAAACAGTGGTGTCAAAGTCAGGGCAAGGCGTCCCATAAGAGTACTACCGAAACTTTCTTGCTCCACGGTGTGGTCTAGCTACTATATGCTACTCCTTCCTCATCGAATATTAATGCATGCACGTAATTATATATAATGCCTGTAAAAGGCATTAATATACTAATAAATAAAGGATTTTCGTGTAAATTAAAAATAGCGAATTAGCAGATTACATGATATCAATCGCTATATATGTTGTGTATTGATAATGCATTAAGTAATGTTTATATAATAAACAAAGAACTTCTTGTTTACTACCATATTTTAGTTATTACCATTCTACTTACATTCCATTTATAAATTATAATGATATTATCATTAATCTTAGCTTCTTTTCTAGTGATGTAGTTAAGAGCAAATAATTGACTCTTACTCCTTTCCTACTAAGTTGATTTTCTGTTGCGAAGAGCTACATGCCCATGTAGTTGAGCCCATAAAATACACTACTAAGAAAACAATCAATTTATGGAGGTTATTTTGTCAAGTTACAGTGATTTAGGAACTCCACAAATTGAATTGTGGCAATTTTTAAAAACACCACAATTATCCTTGCCACAAGCATATTTGGGGCAATTTTAATGAACCTCCACGACACCCTCCACAAAATGACTTTTTAATTTGTAGAGATTTTTTAGTTCAATTTGTGATGTTTTAGAACCTTCACAATATGATCTCAATATTTTAAAAATTAAATTTGAGTGAGTTTAAAATGTCATGATATAATATCTATATTTACATAATTTGATTTGTGGATCTTATAAAATTATTATTATCTTAACAATAAATATGAAATTTTATTTCCATTAAGCCTTCAACATAATATGAATAAATAAGTTTACTAAAATAACACATTCAATGAAAATCAAATTCACTAACCAAATTTATATTAATAAACTTCATGAGTTTAAAATCATGTCAAATGAAAGTACTATAAACTTGTGTAGAATCACTTGAACATTATAATTTTAAATTCTTTAAAATACATGTCAATAAATACTAAAAGAATTCTATAGTGTTTGTTTGGTGATTTGAGTTGTTAGTATTCGATCTTTTATTCAAAATGAAGCAACTTCAATCTCCACGTCAAGCTGAAACAATAAAAATTTATACATAATTAGATTGTGAATCATTAAACTCATGTAATAAAAAATTATCTTTATATTTAAAAACATAATTATCATCCATTTATTTTGCAAACCTATAAAGAAGAAAAAACTAATTAGCAAAAATTACACACACAAAAAAAAATTAAACTAGAGAATGGAGTGAAGAAGAGAGAAGGGAGAAGACATTTGGATACACTAATTTTTTAAAAATATATGCTTCTAATTCTTCGTCGTTTTATGAGATTTCATCTATTTTTTTCGGAATATTCCACGAATCCATCGGCAATGAGCTCAGAGTAAGCCTAGTGGCGCCGGACAATGCATGCAAGCATCTAATGAATTTTGAAACAGGAATTAAGTGATTTCGGTAGTATGGGTGTTCTTGAACTTTCAACAAAAAACAATAATTTCTCCCTAACGAATTTACTCTTGAAAATTGTTAAAAGAATTATGGAGAACTTAAAATGTCATGGCCCGACCCTACACCCTAGAGCTAATGCAAGAGTTATTCTCAAATTATGGATGCTCAAATCCTTCAAAGAAGATCACCCGGGCCCGAGGTATTCATTTGCATGATAAAATTATTCATAATACTCCATTTTTTTTCTTTGGGTTTAGCTCAAGATTTGAGAGATCGGCACGATCAATTGCTAAATTCAAATTTCTTGATCTAAATGTATCTGCGGAATAATTTGAGTGATTAGGTCAAAGCACAAAACTGTTGCGTTTTGGTTGTGAAGTCGGAATTTATACATTTTGTATTTTTATATAAATTCAATTTATATAATCAATATTTTTATACAGTTATTTTCTACATATATAGTAATGCATTTGTATATCTATATGTTATTGCATCTGTATAATCTCACATATAAAACATTATACAAATGTAATGTCTATTCATTTAATATTTATACACAAAATCTCATATTTTATACACTACTTTGTATAATTGTCAATATATATACAAAGTTAACTACTGATATATAGAAATCCTTTAACTCAAATGAATATACAAATAATTCTATATAGCATTTGTATATACATGTGTGTTTTTGTATATATTTATGGTACTTATATATACATGTGTATGTGTATATACATTTGCATTATTCCCAAAGTTAGTTTTATAAATCTGCATAATTTTAATAATCAATCTAAAATTTAAACAAAACGTAGAATCAAAACACGGTTATTACTGATTCGTTAATAAAAGTTTATACAAATTAATTTGAAGAGTAAAAAAAATTAAATAAATTAATTGTGTTTAAAATACATACGTGTTTCTGTCTCTTTGGATCGAATTTTAGAATTCGAACTCAAGTAGTATGGTATTATTCTTTCCGAAGAATTTATTTTAGAGAAGAAATTTGAGTAGTATACAAATTCCTCAAATCTTGAAATATATTTTCATTTAAACAATTAAATGGTCGAAATTTTAGTCTTCCATTAAAAATTAATTTGTATATGTTTACGGATAGCACAATTAATATCCAAAGGAAACTTTTCATAGCAAATTTTACTATAATTATATGGAGCGTAATTTAAAATTATACCCATAAAGCATTATTATGCTTAATATATTTGCAATTTCTGAAATTTACTTTTCTTTTTCGCCATCAAAATCCTATATGATAGACTTATTCTTTTGACAAAGGCAATATTAGGACAAACGCCTTTGTTATTATTATTTTTTTCATGCTTGTTTATTAGTACAAATTCATTACTTCATGAAGATTAATAAGATATGATTTAACCTCTTTACTTATATTGCACTACTACTTGGTGATCGGTATTAACTTTATGTACAAATATTTGATAAATTATATGATGATACTTGTTGGGATGCAAACTCCTCCCACACATAAGTTTTTCAACAATGTTGGCTACCAAACTTGTTCAAAATTGGCTGCCTAATTTGTCAAATTAGAACATGCCATTCTTGGCCACCAACTTTGCCAACCTTGTTGAGTTTTTCAACAATTGTAGGCAATGTTTGTTTATAAAAGAAGAACTTATGTTTCTTCATTTTATGACACAAGGAGGAGAGAAAAATGTAGAGAGAGCCACAGAATTATGTGAGATACACGTAGAGAGAGCCACAGAATTATGTGAGATACACATTGTGTATTACGTGACTGTTGTAATACTCCTTTTATATCACTAAGTGATACACAAAACTATATCCTCGTAGTGCTTAGGCCCAGTGAGGTTTTGTTGTACACTTCTCTATTATAGTGATATTTTGCTCCTCGTCGTCCGTGGATGTAGCCTAATATTTATCGGGTGAACCACGTTAAATCTGTGTCTCCATTTTATTATCTTGCCCGATTTATTTATACTTTTCAATATCAAATCCCAATCCTTATCGCGCTTCTGCTGTCGCCTGATATTCCCTAACAATATCATGTGATATTTTTTGCTTCTCCTATATATATATGATTTAGTTATTTTAATTTACTATTTAGATTATGTTTTTATGTGCCAACATAATTTTGATTGTTAATATCAAGATGAAATTTTATTCACTATATTTAAATTTACTCCTTGTTCCCTTTTAAGTACACTTGTAATTTTATTCACTATATTTAAATTTACTCCTCGTTAAGTACATTTGTTATCTTAAAAATTTTACTTCGTTTTAAATGACTTTATACTTAATAATATAACACGTACAAATATTTTATATATATGCACGTTTGTAAATTACACACTTCACTAATTTAATTAATAGTGCAGCTCATAGAATTTGCTCAGAATCATGACTCATCCATCCAGATAACCCACTACCATTTTCTAATTATGGGGATGGGTGAGAAGTCTTAATCAAAGATTAACCTCTTTAATTGTATTACTCCTGAGTATTTGTGTAAGTGCTTTACTCCCATGTTTTTTTTAATTTTCTTATGTGTTTTATTTTGATTGGTTTCGCGGAATTTGTTTAGATAAAGTTTCCTTAAGTGGTGGTTTTTGGAATTTGGAACTGTGGATCATGACATGACCAGACTAACAATCTAATAAAGATGTATGTAAATTAAGGTATCTAATAAGAAAAAATAACTATAGTGGAAGATGAAAGGTTGAGTAATTTAATTTAATTTTTTTAAATTATTATTAAATAAAAAGCCAATAAAGGGAGGAAAAAAGTATGAATGATTTTGTAGGTAGGTGCAGTATCAACTTTGTATCTAATTTTATTTTATATATACAAATAAACAAATTTTAAGTATATGATGACAAGTGTGGCTTACCCCGTGAATTTGTGCTAGTGCTGTTTTTCTCTATATTTGCTGTTTGTCGTGAATGGCTTTACGTGTTATATTTTGACTGCTTTCTGTGGATGAAAACAACAGAAAAAGGCAATAAAGAATGACTTTAGAAAACAAAAAAAAAAAACTTAAAATGAGTCAATTGGTCTTATTATAGTTTGATCCTTTTAGAATCTTGTCATAGATTTAGTGGGCACCGGTCATATTTTATTATAAGAATTTAGATTTTTTTTACTTCAAACTGTTCACAAATAAAAATTATCTTCAATTTTGTATTCATGAGCAAATACATTTTTGAAAACTCTTGAAGTTTAAGAGGCTAGGTCGCTGCAAATTTGCTTATTCATTTTTTCATCCATTTATCAGTTATACCATAAAAACTTACAGAGATATAGTATCATATTGAAAAAATATTTATCATTTATAGCGATAATAATTTTTTTTTATTAAAAACTTATAGTATAATTTTAATGCATATTTCAGAGAACTATTAATAAAATATATATAATATAATTTTTATTGATGGATATTAGATTTATCACACTTTAATGCAATACATGGTGTCAATTTCTTACAAAAAAACACAATATATTCTAAAACACTTACAATGCATTTATATTGCATATATAATTCATTTTTAATATAAAAATAGATTTATTATAATATTATTATAAATTAATATAAATAGTAATAAATTAAAAAATATTACTAAAATTAATAATTATTTATTACTAAGTAATCTCGTCGTAAACTCGTAATTTTTCCATAACAATCGTACTTTGTTTTAGGAGATACCAACATATGGGCCTCACCACCTAGGCCAATATCTGGATCTGAAAAGATATATGCCCCCCACCAATCTCGGCCCATCTCTGAAACTACTTTTATTTTGTTTTAGATTAGAAGAAAAAAAGTTAATTTCAAAAATATACAACAAACTAATTAGTTATAATAAATATAATTGTATTTTATATATAAAAAAGTATTCAAAATATATAGTGAGTATACAATATAACTTACCAAACGTTATAGAAAATATGCATCAGCTATATATCGAATATATATTGTGATACAATAAAAAATTGAATATAGCCACTATACATAAAATATATACAGACTATACATCGATCATGATGTTATATGTCGCGTTGGGATATCATGGATCAAATGGAAGCTTGCCTCTAGAGTACTATGTAATAATAAGGTACCAGTTAAACTTAAAGGTAAATTATTCTATAGAGTGGTGATTGAATCATTCTTGTTATGGGGATGGAGTGTAAGTCAATCAAGGATGCAAATGTTCAAAAGATACATATTGCGGAGATAAAGATGTTGAGATGAATGTGTAGATACATTAGGAGTGACAAGATTAAGAATAAAATGGGAAGAAGGTAGAAGTGGCTTCTACGGAAGACAAGATGAGAGAACCAAAATTCAGATGATTTGGGCAAGTGTAAAGGAGATTTGTCGATGCCCCAGTTAGGACATGTGAGAGGTTAGATTTAGAGGTTATGTGGGGGGATAGGTATAAACCAAAAGAGTATTGGATAAAGACATAAAATTAGACAGAACATAACGCAACTTCGTATTACTGAGAACTTGACCTTAAATATAAAGAAAGAGAGAAGTTGCATATTGGGGAGAAGGCTAACAGGGATAGAATATTGTCCTATGACAGTTTAAGATTTTTCATAGGACAATTCATGCCATTATAGTAGTAGTGGTATTGCTTTTGGTTATCACATTATTTTACTAGTGTTCTTTTTTTTCCTTATAAAATCTACATTGCTCTTTATTTTAGCCAACATGCTAAATCTATTATTATTTTTCTTATTTTACTTGGGAGCTGATACATTTAAGTGAAGGGTCTTTCAAAAACAATCTTTCTATCTCCATGAGAGTGATAAAATTCGCACACACTTTATTATTTGTAGACCCTACCTATAAAATTTCACTGAGTATATTATTATTATTATTATAATTAATAATCATGTGATTCACATGCCCAACACTATGAGGTTCTTCGTTTCCTCCCTTCTTGTAATTTTTTGGGGGAAAATATCATAAAACTACGACGATCAAACTTACATTACAAAAGTTACAATTAACACTTATTTTATAAATCTTTAGCCCATGACTCAATGCGATATGCAATAATATACATTTGGTATATAATAATATATAGAACTTTCATATTTTATTTTTATAAAACTACTTCAAAATTAGATATACAATACTCCATACCAATATATAGTATTATTCTAAACTATAAGTGGTTTTTATACATTTGTCGAGAATAATATATATTTTTATATATGATAATACAAAAAATTGAGTTAATCTTTTTTCTTAGAATCTACTCACTAGATTCATTCAAAAACAACATCAAACCCAAATTAGATTTAAACTCCTCAATATGTAATTAATCTTTTGCAACAATATTATCTTGAATCTTAGCTTATAATATTTGCAAAAAAATTGAATTTCGTACTTTGAAGTTTGAATTTCAACAACAATTGAACAGCAATCCTCTGTTGGTTTTGTGAAAGAAAAAGTAATAAGAACATGTTGTTAGTGATGGTGGAGTTCAAGAAACAAGATGAAAAATAAATGTTTTTGACTAGTTGATTAAGATGGAGATAAAAAATGAATTATTGAGATGGTTTATGGAATAGAAATTTATTACTATTTCTGTGGAGTAGTTAGGTCTATTTGATTATTCATAATAGGAGATATATAGAAAAACTAAGATTCCTTTTTTGTATGAATTAGTGAAAGAAAAACTAATACTTCCTTTGAGATTCTTTGCTTTTTAATTTGTCTAAAAAAAAAAAAAACTACTTTACTTTACTTAAAAATATTTTAATTTTAAAATTTCTTCTTCACAAACTTCAACATCAGAAAATGCTTATAAATTGAACTTGAAAGGACATGCAAATATAAGACCAAGACCAACATTGAGAGTCTAGTAGTAAGAAATAAGGAAAACATTATGGTTACTTTTGATGTTCCAACAATTGATATTTCTCCATTTATTAGATCAGAGGAAAATGAAGAAGCGAAAAAGAGGGCTATTGAGCAAATTAGAGAAGCTTGTGTTAACTATGGTTTCTTCCAAATTGTGAATCATGGAATTCCTTTGGAGTTGTTGAGAAGAACCATGGACATGTATAAGACTTTCTTTGCTTTTTCAGGTGAAGAAAAACTCACAGTACCTTCTGATAATTATTTAAAGAACACAAAGAAATCAACCGGGACTTATGAACACTTGGTGTTTCGTTTTCCATTCTCCGTCTTTAATGTCTGCCCAAACAAACTACCTCATTTCAAGTAATATTTCCGTGCTATTCTCTCTTGATTGCTTTTCAAATTTTAGTGTTGTTAGGTGTTTCCAATAAGAACTAGTACAAATTTTAATTTGCATTTATAACATGTGTAAGAATGTTTTCTGTTTGATATTTTTAGGGAAGTATTGGAGGAGATGGTTTCCAATTTCAAAAAATTAGGATTTGTGTTGGGGGGAATCATAAGTGAGTGCCTGGGCCTTCCTCATGACTTCCTAGCAAACTACAGAAATGATCGGTGTCGCGATTCGTTGATGGGCCTCCACTACTTTCCAGCGACAAAAGATGACAACGTAGGAAAACCTGCCCATGAAGATCCTGGCTGCTTGAACATTCTGTACCAGGATGGAGTTAGAGGCCTTGAGGTGCAAAAAGATGGACAGTGGATTACCATAGAGCCTTCTAAAGACAAACTAGTTGTTAACATTGGTGATGTGATTCAGGTATTTATTTATAGTTACATGTATTTATATACTCTCTCTGTCCCATTTTATATGACACCCTTTTCTTTTTTATCCATTCCAATTTAACCTTGAAATTACCCTTTTACCCTTAATGAAATGATTCTCAGCCACGCAAATATCTCAAAATGATTTTAGATCAGAAGTTTCAAAAGTTTTACTTTTTCTCTAAACATCGTGTCAAGTCAAAGGGTGTCACGTAAAATGGACTATATCCCAAAATCTAATTTTATTTTTTTTTAATGTTGTTGACATAACAAAAGGTGCTAAGCAACAATAAATTCAAGAGTGCAACACACAGAGTGGTGAGACCAAGAGAAATAGACCGTTACTCGTACGCGTTCTCCTATAATTTGCAAGGAGACAAGTGGGTTGAGCCATTACCAGAGTTTACAAAGAAAATTGGAGAGTCTCCCAAGTACAGAGGATTCTTGTTTGAAGAATATCATCAGCTGAGATTCAGAAACAGGAGCCATCCACCAGTTAGACCTGAAGATCTCATCCATATAACCCACTACGCAATTTCTAATTAGACGAAAAGTCTAGGTGATGAAAAGTTTTCCCTCCATATGGAAAGAAGCATGGCAATAATAGATATTCCATCGCTCCTAATATTTGTGTGTTGAATATGTGTTACATGATTCCTAATAAATATGTGTGTTGAATATGTGTTACATGATTCCTAATAAATATGTGTGTTGAATATGTATTATATGTGTGGGTTGAATATGTATTACATCACTCATGATTCCTCAATTTATAGCAATGTCTCATGCAAATTCAAACTTCTTCGTTTTCTCTTATTTTGCAAAAGTAAGCTGTTTAATATCTAAACCTGCGTGCGGCGCTAAGTAAAACTGGTGCCTGGCAAATTTATCTAACAGAGCTGTCAAAGTTTTCACATTCTCTAATCTCTGCTATCTAATGATTCTTGTCAATGATTTGTCGAGACCCTAAACCCTTCAACAGTTTTAACTAATGTATTCGTTTTATAAGATAAAAATTTATTTGAGTGAACGATTCCAGACCTACCTATTAATCTAATGATTTTGGGTAACCCACGTTAAATTTTGCTCACTCCGCTATGTGGGCCCCAATAAGCAAATGACCAACTTATAAGGTTGAACCCAATCCCATTAGTATGAGGCCTTTTGGAGATGCCCAAAAATAAATCCGTGAGGGCTTGACCTAAGGTTGAGGTGTGGGCGCGGCCCCAACACCACCAGTGAAGATCTCATCCATACAACCCACTACTCGATTTTCTAATTAGACGAAAAGTCTATGCGATAAATATGGAAATTAATATGTATTACATCACTCCTAATACTAATATTGAAGTCTGTGAGCATCTTATAAAATTTAAATTGTTAGGAGTTGAGAACATAGTTACTTTCTTAATTACGTTAAACACGTCTTTCACCATACAAGCCTGACTATATGAAGAGGAATACTCAATTTATAACCATGTGCGTTTGTTGTTACTAACTTAAAATACTTATATTACAGATCTTGTTTCTTTGTTTTGGCTTTTTTCTTTTCTGAATAACATTTACATGCATCAGCTTTATAAAATTTAACTCCCTGTTAAAGCTAGATGGAATCTAGAGTATTGAGATTTTCTCTGAACATCCTTATTAATGCTATATATGTGAGACAAATGAGAAAGAGTATTAATTTAGATCTAAGCAAGCAAAATGTGGTTAACTCACGCATAGTTGATAAATTGATGACGTGATTATGTCCCTTTCTGTGATTCTGCAAAGGGAGTTGAATTATTTGTTTTAATTAATTTGTAACCATACTTATCCTAATATATCAAAAGACACAAAAATTTGACAGTGGTCTAGTCAATCAACCTGGTAGAGAAGATGAGCAATAGAATCCAAATATAAGTGGAATAATCTCACAAAATTCATTCAGGACAAAAAGTGGTTCACACAAGTAATAAAATAATATTTTTGTCTTACAAATTCTCCTCCAAAATGGAACTCTCAAATTTGTACTACATTGGATGAAGAAGTCTGGCGCAAAGTCAACTTATGATTAGAAATTTTTTTCGTCTAATCAGAGCCAAAACAGAAACGAAAATTTTGAATATATTCCCTACCTGACAGAAGCTCTTTCCAAAAATTTTAACTAGGTTTGGTCATAATTGTTTGGTTTTAAAAGATAAGAAAATGCTTAACCCTCTCTCTCTCTCTCTCTCTCTCTATATATATATATATATATCAGATTTTGCCACAAGAGAACAAATTCTCGACTCCAACATTACTCCATAGAATTCATGGCGTTCTCTCTCCTTTCTTTCCTATCAGTTGGTTCCTATTCTATTGATGTATATATTTAATTTTAATAGATGATTATGGTCTTTTAATATGTTTTTAATTTAATGTTAACTCTTCATATTCTCTATACTTTATTAGTAATTATTGACAGTTTTTTTAGATGAATGTTGTCTTTTACTCCTTCCGTATCAAATTAATTGAATTTTTGAATTTTTTTTTCAATGTTCAAAATAGTTGAATTGTTCAAAGTTCAAAAATAATGTTTGAAACTTTTTTCATATTTGCCCTTTCATTTCTTGAAGTTTTATATTTTCTAGGAGATAAATTGTACTACATATTTACGATTTCACAAAGGTGCCAATAATGGAAAGTATGGTAAGTATAGTGTAAATTTTGTTTTAGAATGTTTTTCTTAATATGTGTGCATTACCTCATAAATTCAATTAATATGAGACTGTTTTTGATGAAACATTAATTTTTCAAACTCTTCAAGTATTTTACTATTTCTTTTTTAAAAAAGAAAAAAAAAAGATTTCTAGCATCTATTCGATCATTATGTCTTTTATTATATTCTTGTTGTAGCTTATTCGTCACTGCTTATTCTCACAATTTTTTATTTTCCTTCTTTAATTATTATAGCAATAATAAAAAATTGATATTCATAGTTAAGGATGAATGATGAAGATAATATAATATTTAAGGCAAGTGGATTGAGCCATTACCATAATTTTCAAAGGAAATTGGAGAGCGGCCCAAGTAGAGAGGATTCCTTTTTGAAGAATATTATCAGATTATTAAAAAAAACAGGAGCCATCCACCAGCTAGACCTGAAGATCTCATCTATATATCCCACTACTCAATTTCTAATTAGACGAATAGTCTAGGTAATGAAAAGTTCTCTATATATGGAAAGAAGTTGTACCAATACTAGTTAGTGATATAATAAAATAAATACAAAAGAAAAAATCATGTAGTAGGTCATGTGAGATTTCACAGTTTCATTGATTATGAAGAATTGGGCAAGTAGGAGTAACAATCATCATCTAAATTTAGAGCCGGATGTAAAATCTAAATTTATTAGGTTCTGCTTATTCACGTTAAAACTATGCTGGTGTTGTTTTGTTGATGAAGAGGTTGAAATCAACATGGAGAGTCAGTAGGAGATAAACATCGTGGCTATTGTATAAAATGTAGTGTTGCTGGAAATGTCAAGAGAATCAAGGAAAGTAATTGTCCAACAGAGCTGTCCAAGTTGTCATCCAATGATTCTTGTCTTCAATGATTTGTGGACATTGGGATGCCATGATCGGCGTCCTTTACCGTCCAAAGACAGACGTTGAGAACATAGGAAAATCCGCACACAATGATCCTGGCGGCATCACCATTCTCTACAGGATGAAGTTGGAGGTCTTCAGGTGCACAAAGATGAACAGTGGATTCCTATAGTGCCTTCCGAACACAAACTAGTTGTTAACATTGGTGATGTGATTCAGGTAATTATAGTTTACTTATTGCTCACAGTTACTTATTATCCCAAAATTGAACATTTTATTTTGTGTTGACATATTGAAAAGGTGATGAGCAACAATAAATTCAAGAGTGGAACTCTCAGGGTGATCAGACCAAGAGAAACAAACCGTTACTCATGCGCTTACTTCTATAGCGTGCCAGCAGACAAGTGGGTTGAGCCATTACCAGAATTCACCAAGGAAATTGGAGAGTCGCCCAAATACAGAGGTTTCTTCTTCAAAGAATATATGCAGTTGAAACTCAGAGACGCATCTCATCCACCACCTAGACACGAAGATCTCTTCAAAATAACCCACTACTCAATTTCTAATTAGAGAACATGTCTATGCGATGGAAAGTTACCTCTTAATACGTATGTTAAAGTGTGTGACCATATCAGTTAAAAATTTAAATTGTTTGAGAGCACATGATTATTTTCTTAATGGTGTTAAACGCGTCCTTCACTGTACAAGGAATCCTCAGCTTATCCTATGTGCCCTGGTGCTGTTTGTTACTACTGATTTAAAAATACTCGCATTGCAGATACTGCCAATCTCATTAGTTTCTTTCCTTTTTTGTTTTCCGAATAACGCCAAGTAGTACTCCATATTGTTTACTCTAGTTTTAGACACCAATAGATTTGTTTTATAAAACTTATCTCCCTATTAAAGCTAGACGGTCTCTAGACTGTTGAGATTTTTTTCTGAACAAATCCTAATTAATGCTAAAAAAATATATCAGACAAATAAGTAAGAGACTAATTTAGATCCAATAAAGCAAATTATAATAATAAAATGTGGTGAAATCACGTGAAGTCGATAAATTGAAGGATCCATGTGATGTGGTTTACGTCCCTTTCTATGGTTCTGCAAATGGGGTTAAATTATTTGATTTAATTAATCTGCGATATTTGATAAAATGAGACAAGCATATAGGCACTTTAAAAGCCACCATTTTGTGTGTAATCTTGTACTAATAAGATTTGTCTAAGCCATATTGATTGTATTAGGCAATAATGGCTAACCCACTGATGCCAATAGTTGATCTCTCCCCTTTCTTTCTAGGAGATGAAGATGGCAAGAGAAAGGCAAGAGAAGTGATAAACGAAGCATGTTGTCGATATGGTTTCTTCCAAATTGTCAGCCATGGGATGCCTTTGGACCTAATGAGCCGCGCATTTGAACTGTCAAAGTCCTTTTTTGAGTGTCCTGTTGAAGAGAAAATGAACTGCTCTCCATTGCCAGGGGCACCTTTTCCTGCAGGCTATAACCGAAAACCAAATCCATCTTATGAGTTTTCAGAGTACTTGGTTATGCTTCAGCCTGGATCCAGCTTCAATGTTTTTCCTGCCAATCATCCACAGCTCCGGTAATTAAGTTATATATATTTTATTAATATTAGAACGATTTAAAGTTATATGCATAACAAAAGCTTGACACTATTAAGTATTGTTTGACCTTTTCTACCAGGCTAGCAATTAATATTCGTCATACAGTTTACTTTTCACTACCTTATGAGTGATCTGATTCTGTAAATGATGCCGCTACATACAACTTAAACTCACACTTCCTTTTGTAAGCGCGTTATTGGATCATTTCGGATTACCATTGACGTACAAAACTCTTAAACTAATAGCATATGATAGAGACTTGAGCTTTGAAACAAAGTTGCAACGTCTTTTTAAATTTATAATAGAGCTATCCAGAAAGAGAATATGATTATTTATATAGCCATATGGGGCAGAACAGAAATGATTATGGGATATTTAATTTTAAACCCTGTTTAACTATTTTGTTTATGTGAATGATTACATAATTTTCTATTAATCTAATGTATAAAACACAAATCATCACCTACGTAGGGCATGCAAAGCTGATCAATTAAAGTAAATATAAAAAAAACTTGCCCCTCAAGTTGAACGAATAGCCGTTGACTGGATAATTCATTAATTCATGTGTATTCAATGTTTCAGAGAAGTAATGGAAGATTTATTCAATCAATTCATGAAAATCGGCGCAATTTTAGAGAGCATCCTTAGTGACTCGTTGGGTCTGCCTCCAAGTACTCTCCATGAATTTAACAATGACAGAAATTCTGATGTGTTGACAGCATTGTATTATTTACCAGCAACAGAGGAGGGGAAAATCGGCGTAAATTCACATAAAGATGTTGGATGTATAACATTTGTGTTACAAGATGAAGTTGGAGGGCTTGAAGTTCAAAAGGATGGTAAATGGATCCCTGTAATTCCCATTAAAGGTGCCCTTGTTGTCAACATTGGCATTGTTCTTCAGGTAAAAAAGGAAAACATAATCACTCTATTTTTTCTACTTATAACATCACCGAGATGTGATGGAATGGATGCGATCCCTCTGACCTTATAAATTTTTGTTGTTGTTGAAGGTGTTGACGAATAACAAATACAAGAGTCCAAATCATAGGGCGGTGAGACCAAATGGGAGAACAAGAAATTCATTTTCGTTCTTCTATAATGTATCAGGGGGAAAATGGATTGAACCTCTTCCCTATTTTACCAAGCAAATTGATCAGAAACCAAATTACAAGGGATTCTTTTACAGGGATTATTTGCAGAAGCGCAACGAATACAAGCTCAAACGTGATTCTGAACTCGAAGAAGATCTTGGTTTATCTCATTTTTCACTCACTCTATACAGAAACATTAAGTAGTCTCTTTTATCACTCATCGTTGCCTTCATAGTTATATGACTTTAATTTCCCAAAACGATATATGCAATTTACCTAATATAATACTATAGGACAAGAAGGAAAATTAAGCAATACATTTGGGCCAAATTATCTTTCGACCTCTTCATGGACCAAACGCAAGTTCAGTATATGAACAGCCCAAGAGGGTTGGACAGGAACACTCTTCGTATGGATGTATGAGAGTAGAAATAACTTTTCGATCCTGTTTAAAATATAGCCATTATATCATGGAGTTTCAAATTTTATATGCTTGATTATTACGAAGGATCGGACTAATGATGTATACAATAATTGAATTCTCAATGTAGATGTTATGCAGTTGGTTCTCATTATTTATATAGACTGAAAAAGAAGACCGACTATCATGGTGGAGTTTCAAATTAACGTTGCAGAACTAGTTCGTGACCCAAACTCTGACCTACTGATTTTCAGGCCTAAATACCGGAGGCCCATTTAGACCATGTTCACTATTAGTGCCACTGGTCCTGGAGTTTCATCACCTTTCATTTGTAGAATATTGATTACCACACTTTATTTCCTATTGAATCCACCCATAATATTCATAGGTCATTGCTTTCACTTGTTGCTTCGAATTGGGTCAAAACGTACAATTATTTATGGAAAAAGAAAATATTTATAAGCAGTAAGGTTTATTTTTAGTTATTCTTGCGCATAAATACACATACATTTCTATTATATAGAAGAGTCATGGGAAGGATGACCAATAATATTTTAGTAATTTTAACTTTTTTTAAGGGCAAAAATAATAATTGTATAGTTATTGGTCAAAACAAAAATCTAGAAGAATCTATACATGTCTTACTTTTGCTATGAGCCCATAAAGATATTTTTATAATTGTTTTATAATGAAGAGTTTCCATTAATTAAGTTCTAGCAAATAATAATAAATGTTAAGCTTGTTTGGACATGTTTTAGAAAGAAATTTTTAACTAATTTAAAATAAAATGTGTTTGAATAGTTAATTTTTTGCTCCTAAAATGCTTTTAAGGATTACTGTGTAAACATATTTTTTGTATTAAGTTACATAATATGACCATTGCTAAAGTTCGTATCTTGATTATTAAAATAGTCTTTAAAAATGATGTATCAATATTATTTATTTAATTTAAAGTATCTAATTTAGTGACTGAAAGAGAAAACAATGTTTGATGAACAATAAATTAATAATTCGATAATATATTCATCAAAATATTAAAAATCATTAGTTTTTCATCTTTATGCAGGATATTTTCTTAACATCAAATATGACAAACTATTTAACAAAGAAAATTTGAAAAAGAAAATGTTAATATTCAAATTTGAGGAGTAAATTACAAAATAAAGAAAAATGAGGAGTTAAAAAATAAATAAGAACAACAAAAGAAAATGTCAATAGAAAAGGACTATATTGAGAAATATAAAGAAAGAAAAAAACTACAAAATAAATAAAGGAAAAAGCAATCGGAAAAAGAAAAATATATATATTGGCTATTTTGTGGGGCTAAGTTTCAAAATTTTCTTTTACAACATGATATTTAGAGTTCGATATCAATTTTTTTTATTAATTTAGTTTAGAATTTAACATTAAGGTAATTGTTAGTATTATATATAGAAATAAAGTTTCTTTCATGATTCTTTTATTTTTGTGGAATTAGATATTAACTTTTTAATACATACTTTCAATATTGATATCAAAATAAATATAACTATTTCTAATTATTGAAGACAATAATAAAATGAATCACAATTTATCGACAAAACTAACTACAAATAAATGATACTTGGGTTGATTGCAAATTTGTATATCTTAGCATATATTATATGTATGCAAAACTTTTGGTACAAATATTACAAATAGAAGATAACAACTACGGAAAATAATTATCACTTGCCAAAATATGTGAAGATTGACGACTTTTTTTCAAAGAATTCAATATTTTATATATTCATCGAACATGAAATATGCTAATTCATAATCTAACACACTTTTCTATTTCCTCTATACATAGAATTTCTTCGAATTCAACTTTCCTAAGTGGATGTAAATGACACATTTATATCGTATAAACATTTGAAATAATGATGAAGTAATATCAAAGTTTATTGAAAAAAACATGCAAACTTATATTAGGCTCGTACTACGGGTCTTAAATTATCTAGTATATATATAAGGAGACACACACTAATTGTATCGGGATAGTGAAACTACTTGATACCATCAAAGTATATATACACTTATGGTATCCAATAGGATGAAACGGTGCTTCGACAAAAATACTACTCAGTTACTCCTCGATAGCGGAGTATATACAAACTCTGATGGTATCAATGAGGAACACTATGAAAGGACTGCCCAATTACGGTATATACTCTGATTAATCAAGCATGAAAAAATAATAGTTCAATTAAAACATTACTCATTTACTCCTTATACTCTAATGGCATCAAAGAGGAATAAGTAGTGCTTTGGTGAAAAAAATGCTCAATTAATACTTGTTACCATTAGAATTTAGAGTTTAATAAATAAGATTGAGACTTAAATAATTTCATTTGAATTGTTTCTTATTTATTTCTTAATTAAAAGAGCCAAATTTTATATGATACCTATAAGGTTGGAGTATTACAGAGGATTGATAACGGTATGATGTCAATATATACCGACGGAGTCTCATATAAAATTGATGCATAGTAGTGATGCAGATGTCATGCTGACATCATGCACGAACAAGAAAGGAAAAAGTGGAGTAAACTGATAAACAATCTGAATCACTGATCCATTAAGCTTCAGTAGATAGAACTGCTCCATATTGGGGAGAATGCTCATGAAGCACCAATTTTGCCTTATTTATAACTTTTCTTTGGACAGTAATGAGAGATTAATTGATATCAATATCTCAATATATGCATGTGGTGAAGTGGTTGGGATATTTTTATCTTTAATAAAAAAAAATTGGTTTAAATCTTTGAAAAAAAAAATTTATTGTTGGCAATGAGAATATCATGAACACTAAATTAAAAACAAAACTCCAATTGAAGTTATTAACAGATATAAAATTTTAAATTTTATGGATTTGATTTTTTAATTGAAATCATCTTCATCAAATTTACCCAATTCAAAATCTATTATTTATACGTACAGATTTGATAGACTTTTAACATATACGGATAGTCTAAGTCAAAATTTATGAGTTCAGATGTACACATACACAACTTATTTATTAGATACAGATTTGATTTATGTGTTATATTTTTTCAAAAATTTATCTATAAAAGAATGTTATATTTTATACTTAAATATATTCCCTTTTTTTAATGAGATGAGCTTTTATAACTTGTTAATTAGCAAGTTCTACAATTATTTAATTTTTTTAATTCTTTATCAAAACAAATAATGTCACATAAATGAAGGAATATGTTCTGAAGTTCCAAAATGAATTAGATAATAAGAATGATGAAGAAAAAATTAAGAATAGCAGTCGAGAGATAAGCTGGGGTTCTTTCTAGTGGCCCTAAATTAGGAAGGAGTATTTTATATTTATATTTATATAGTAATAGTATAATATATATATAGTTTGATTGGTATGGTTTTGTTTAAATTTGATGTCAGCATCATAGTAGTAAGCACTCAATTGGCAAATTGCTTTTGCTTTTGACTTTTCTTTTAACAGGAGGATATATATAGGAGCTTTCTCAATCCGTGTCTCCTTTTTCTTTATTCTGCTGACGTATTCTTTTTTCTCCCAAAAAAATTATAATAATGACTGTGTCAAAAATTTTCGTGGCATTGCATAATGTTTAAATTTTTTTTTAAAGTTTGTGGTATAAAATTATTCATAGATGTATAGCTAAAAATTATTTTATTAAAAATAAAAAAAGGAATTTTAGAAATAAATTATTTTTAATTTGAATAAAATAATATTTTTTTTAGATGAATAAAAAACGAATGGATGCCACATAGAATGAGACGCACGGAGTGTTCATATTTTGCTTTCATAATTATGATGATCAACCATGGCCAAGAGTGATGAACATCATTTCTTTCCGAAATCATGCATTCGACAATCAAAAATCCGTCTCCTCATCAAGCTAAGTTAGTATTTTTGTAAATTAGTGGAGAAATTTAAAATATGAGGATCAAAATATTTATTTTTAATTATGATATCAGGTACGATTTTTTTATAAATAATTGAGAGAAAATAGTAAAAAAAAAACTATTTGATTATTCGAATAATTACAACTCATTGACATAATTAAAATGACTCTGCAAAGTAATTCCTCGTGGTAAAATATAATAATAATTGTTAAATTATGTA
>JAPFFP010000070.1:23928355-23946565 GCA_026153255.1 Solanum medicagineum
TAAGAAAACAAAGAAACAAGGGGATAACGGAATGGTGGTAATAGATATGCGATATATGGTGAAAGCGGGGGGGAGGGGGGGGCGGGGGGGGTGGTGGGGGGCACAGTAGCTAACAAAGCACCAATTTTGCGTTATTTATAACTTTATTTGGACAGTAATGAGAGATTCATTGATATCAATATCTCAGTTTACGTATGGGTTATGGTGAAGTGATTGTAATTTCTCCGTTTTTAATTAAAAAAAACCGTTTCAAATCTTTGAAAATTAAAAAAAAAAAAAAATCTTGCTGGCACTGAGAATATCAAACACTAGATGAAAATTAAAAAGAAACTCAAATTAATGTTATTAACGGATAGAAAAATTTACATTTTTATGGGTTGATTTTGTAATTCAAACCACCTTCATCAAATAATTACTGTGTCAAAAATAATATTCATATTTTGGTTTTATTATTATCATCACCCATGACCAAGAGTAATGAACATCATTTCTTTCGTAAATCATGCAACCGACAATAAAAAACTCGTCTCCTCATCAAGCTAAGTTTTATTTTTTGTA
This sequence comes from Solanum medicagineum, assembly GCA_026153255.1. NCBI lineage: Eukaryota > Viridiplantae > Streptophyta > Magnoliopsida > Solanales > Solanaceae > Solanum > Solanum medicagineum. The sequence continues at coordinate 23,928,914 of JAPFFP010000070.1, forward strand.
AATTAGTAGAGAAATTTAAAGTATGAAGATCAAAATATTTATTTTTAATTATGATATCAGGTACAAACTTTTATAAATAATTGAGGGAAAATAGTAAAAAGAAACTATTATTCGAATAATTATAATTCATTGGCATAATTAAAATGAATCTGCGGAGTAATTCCTCGCGGCAAAAAATGATTTGATTGGGGTTGGGGGGTTGTTAAGCAGTTACCAGACGACCTTAATTACTATCATAAGTGTAATTAAAGTTCCAACTAATAATTTGCTTAATGAACATAAAGGAGCCAGGAGGTCCTCCTTTTTGGCTTTTTCCAAGGCACATCTTTCACTTTTCCAAAATGATTTAGTCAAAAATATTTTCCTTTTGAAATAATTTAAGGTTTAAAGTTAATTATCATTTTTCATGCCCTTTTTCAATTTATAGAAATTTTTTATAAGATATAATTCAGTAATCCAGATATATTACTTCAATTGCAGATACAAGAATTAAGATTTTTAAATATCAACATGTAACATTTAAAACATGATATATTGAATATAAAAATAATTTAAGAATTAGAATTAATGTATCCGAATTACTGAATTAATGTATCAGGATGCAAAGAAGAAATTTTTAAATTTTTTTAGAATGAATGAAAATAATAAAAAATATGATAAGTAAAAAAGTGCAATTTGATAATTATTCTAACCTAGTTTGTCTCGCTTTTTAATATCATCCATATAAAAATCTATAAATTGTTGTTTAATGGTAAAATATTTTACGAAGCAAATTATTACTTACATGTTCTAATAGTAATTATTTATGAAAGTTGAGCCAATAAGGATATATTTTTATAATTCAATTGATTAATCATCTATATTGTTACTTTTATTAGTGGTAGTTTTTAATTTTCTTAATTCCCTCTTCTATTCTCCCAATCATATCTCTTAAGAATCAGTAAAACATTATTTAATAAGGAAAATAAACTCAATGGGTTTCCGTTTAACATTAGTATATAAAATAATATGGAAATTTATGCATATGATTGACAAGTGTAGCTTATCCCGTGAAGATTTGTGCAAGTCTTTTTCTCCATATTTTCTGTTGTCGTGGTTTTCTTATGTGTTATATTTTGATTGGTTTTTGTGGAGATTTTTTTGGATAAGATATTCTTACGTGGTCACTTTTGGAATTTTGGATGAATACAACAGACTAAAAAGGCAATGGAAAATGACTTCTGTGACCAAAAAATTAAAAAAAAAAGAAAGACTTTGAGTCGATTAATCTTTTCATAGCTGCATCCTTTTAGAATCTTATCATAGATTTATTATATTCGTTAATTATCACATGATTCACATCCAAGACTATGGGGTTCTCAGCTCTTCTTAATTCCCAAATAATTTTTTTGAGCCACTATATTTTTTCTAGAATCAAAGAATTTATAAAATTAAATAAAAAAATAAATAAAAGTACATTTTGTTCATATCCACTTTATAATTAGCTCCATCGAATTCCATGTAGAATAAATAGTAAGATAAAAAGAGGTACTAATTCAATTTTTATTTCAAAAATAAATAATTAAACCAAATATATGACCAAAGAATATACTATTTTTAGTTATAGCATGTTCTTAAATCTTTAAAAAGGAAATAGCTAGAGAAATTAAATCACATAGTTTTGTACGGTGTTTAAGATCCTTAAATAGCTTGGCGCATTGTATTTTATATAATAGTACTATAAGATAAAAACTAATAAAGCAAATCCACATAAAGAAAAGAGAATCCATGATGATGTATAAGATGAGTTGGTCTGCTTTAAATTAAACAAAACTAAATGGGGTGAGCGGGACTTAGAATATGCAGATTGTCACCTTTTATTTTGTAATTGTAAAGCACTGATTTGTTTTCCTATGCCTCTTTTTTTTCGTTTCTTTTAATTTGTTTTAGCATCAAAAGAATAAGATTATAGGTTGGACAAACCAATTTAACCGTTCTCACTACACCAAATTCAGCACTAACTAATGGACCATGTACAATATCCTTTCCTTTTTAGCTCGTTTTAAAAAATATTATTTTACTTTAATTAAAAATAAAATTTTATTTTTTTATATTTAATAAAATAATTTTCAAACACATAAATATGTAAGAATGATTTTAGACTATAACTTCCAAAAATCTTTTTTTTTTTTCTTAAATATCGTATCAAGTCAAAATATGTCACATATAATGAGACGGAGAAAATAATAAAAATAACCTTACTCCCTGCCCCACAAAATTTAAATAAATAAGAGACATGCATAAACTATTGATAAATCTTAAAAAAAAAAAAAAAAGGTATAAAAACGATGGCTTTCTTTGTTAAACACAACACAAGAAGTTTTCGGATTAAAGTTGCGTCTTTAACACTACACTATAAGTGTAGCTAACATTAAAAGGGGAATATAACACTTCTCACCTAAAATGAAAAATTATTTACAAGTATGTCCTTATTTTCATACTCTCTATTTATAATTACTCTCCGTTTACAAGAAAATATTTTTAATATTGAGATTTTTGAATTTTGTAATATTTATATACACGATTTAAGACTTTAATTAGGAAATATTAAACACTTTTTATTATTCTTAGTATTTATTATTTGACTCATGGGTCATCTTAACTTATATTGTTCGAGCCCTAAAGGTTAATGGACTTATCTGAATCAAGCTAAAAAACCTTATTCTAAAATGAGCACTAAAAATCTTGCTCCAACCTTATCAAATCATGAATTAAGTCGAAATGGCCCAACGAATTTGACCTTTATTGACGACTCTATCTTTCATATTTGAGATAATGAAGTTTTCGCCACTCAAACACCAAATAGTTACCCACATAAAATAACAAAATTATGACCATGAAAATTATGCCTTTATATATAAGAGAAAATTTTTCATACACACTTTTCTTGATTTTTTTTAATTCTTATTTATGCAGTACTTTGTTTTTTATGGAACAGATTTGATTAAACACTCTTCAATCAAATCATATATTTGTAGTGAAAAGTCAAAAACAATTTTTGGTGCACTTAACCCCAAATATGGTTTTGACAATTGTAGGTGCACTTAACCCCAAATATAGTTTAGAAAATAATTTCTCTGTCTACTTTCACTTGCTCATTCTATTAAAAGTTGTGTCCATTTTTACTTGTGTGATTTAAAAAATCAAGAAATATTTTATTATTTATTCTTATTATCAATCATAATCATTTCTCAATGCATATATTTTTCAAAGTATTGAATTCATTATATTTAAAAGTATATATAATAAAATTATTATTTTTTAAATAATGTATATGTGTCAAAACAATAAAATGGAGTAAGAGAATATTGTTGAGGAATAGTGAGGTAAACCAAGCTAAAAGTTCAAATATAGAGACCTCATAGTTTAGGTAGCAGTTCAATGATTGGTAACTCGTCCAACAAGCATTGTGAGGAGGGGCCTCCTAATTGAATGTCCTGTCACTCCATCCTCATCCTGCTTCCAGAGAATCTATACACACTGCTTATAATTATTCCATCCGTCTTAATTTATATTTATTTTATTTTTATTTTTAAATTGATTTAAAGAAGAGTCTTTTATTTATATTTAATAAATCAACAATTCAAATATTTGATATGACCAATTAAAATAAAATTTAAAAAATATTTTAATATATTATTTAGGCATTTTTATTTTGTCATTACAAAATTTAAAAGTTAGTTTTTGTTCATTTACTTTTTTATCAGGTCGAATTAAAACATCTAAATTGAAAAAAAGAAATACACAACAATCGTCTGGATTGAGGATTAGTGACTTCATTAGTCACAATTAGTATTTCTTAGACTCTACTGGCCTAATAATTGATGGCGGTTAATTAAAATCTCATTCTTTTTTTCATTTTTGGTCCCACTTAATCATGGTTGACACTCTTCTTAGATTCATTCTATACCACAATTTTGTGTTGGCGCTTCAAGCATTGATCAACATATCAATTATTATGGTAGTTGAACATATTTATTCATTTTTCTCTATCATAAAATTTCCCTATAAATTTTAGGAGGAGAAAAAATGTTGAACAAAAATAATCTTTTTTAAGTATGTCTATCAAATATAATCGGGAGGAACAATTCCTTCAACCTACTCTTCAAAGTAGGAATGAAAGTCCTCTATATTTTGGAATTTTTATCATTCTTCAACACTTCACTTCACACCTAGTGCCTAGCATTTGGTGCGTGGTGAGATGAGTTATGCTTTAATACCATCTAACATTAGGTCTTGAGTCTAACTCTCACCCAAAAGCTAGCTCAAAGAGAAAAAAGATTGCTCAAACCTTATAAGAAGTTCACTCATCTTATTAACTATCAATGTGAGACTTTTGTTATTTTTCAATGTATTCTCTTAATTTGCCTGATCCTGCTAATACCTATCATGACGTTAGATTCACTGGTGCTTTCGCGACTACACTATAGGTGCCTTGACATGAGAGTTAATCGAAAAATTAAAGTATCAGTTATGAATTCATTGAGCCTATAAATTCATTAAGTACTGTTCTTCAACAAATAAATGAACAATTGTCATTTTAATAATACGATATCATACGATACTACACGATTGCTTTCACAGAAACGAACAAAGGGGACAGGAGTTTTTGGGGAAATTAAAGTAGTGTCACAATTCCCATAGAGACTTTGAATGACGTCAATTTCCTCCCCATGAAAAAAACGTTAGTTCCTGTACTTGCACTAGCTTTAATTGTCTTCTTAAGACAATCTTGTAGGTATGTTTCCGTTGAGGTGAAATATCGTACCTCTACATATTTATGTTACGAGTGTTATCATATATGATTGATGAGACTATAATTGCGATAACAGCTTTGCGGATAAAAATAAAGTGATGAGGAAGCTGTAGCTACTACAATTTACCGTCAAGGGGCGGGCACAATATATATAATAACATTTATATATATTTCCATTTATTTGTTCAATTTTGATTTAATATAAGATTTAAAAGAATTAAAATCAAGTTTATAATCTTAAATTAAAAATGTATACTCTCTTTATTCACTTTTACTTTTACTTGTCGCTTTTATCTTGAGGTTCGCAAATTGGCTTCACGTGATAACATGTTCTAGTAAAATACTGCCGCTGGTACTCTCTCTGCATTTCAACCTTCTCCATTATATTATGGACCCCTGTAATTTTATTTTGGTTTGTCCTTATAGACCCCCACCCACCCACCCACGTCCATCCCCACAGATACAATTGTTACTGGTCTCTTAACTTTACTTGGTGGGCTGGTTTTCTTGGTTTCAGATCAAACACAAGCATCAGATGTCTAATGTTGCACTTCCCCCGGCTTCTGAAACATGTCATGAGATCAACTTGATTACTCTATTATTTGCCACTTGTACCTACTACTGGAGGTTGAGGTTAACGTCACCCAATTTCTGAATCTCAGATGTTGACACTATATAGAAATATTGTAAAATTCAATAAGCATCGTATGATTTGTGCTATCAACTTCGAGGCGGAGCTAATTGAGGGTTTGGGGTTTCGGACTAACCCAATAATTTTTCGGTAAATCTTGCATTTGTTTAGAAAAATATGTTTTGTAATATTTTTCTCTTCTTAGAGTCCCAAACTCATAATTCTGACTCCACCTAATGAACTTATTGTTAAAAATCCATCTAGTTCAACCTTACTTTGGACTAAAGTACCATTTATTAATATTATTAACAACTCAATTACTATTTATTAATATTATTAATAATATTTTGATCGGTTCAATAATTACCCCAACTCATTGGCTCATTTGACTCCAAGTGAGTTACAAGATGACTTTGGAGGTGGATGATCTTGATCTTTGACCTCATTTGCCTAACGAGTACAAACTTTAAATTTTAGACTATCCACCTCTGAGATCATCATGTAAATCACACGAAATCAAATGAGCCAGCGAGTTGGTTGATTATGAATTGATCAAAATAGATTGAGTTGTTAATAATATTAATAGATTAGTCACTAACCTATCCAAAAGTGAGGTTGAATGCGATAAACAATGAGTTGATAGCACAATTCACACATATGCTATTAAATTCTAATTAATTTATTTGTTTTCTTATAATTAATATAATTACTTATCATGCTTAAGCACATACCAATTCAACTTTTTAGATAGTTAAATCAATCTGATCATATTGAATAAAAATTAACAAATTCATGAAACATTAACTCGCTCAGATTTGAAGATAATTTACAATGACGTTAAATTTTGACATTATTTGTCTCATAAGACTTCAAGTTAAGCAAGTTTTGAGTTTTGACCTTAAATATTTGTTTATGAGACACATAAGGAGTAACAAGTTAAGAATCACCTATTTTTAAGATCATTGCGGATAAATTTTTCCAAATTTAAATAGATCAGACTGCTCATATCCTCTTAGGCTGATTTAACCACCCTAAAAAACCTAGTGCTTAGGATACAAAATTGTCCTTGACCCCTAGTCCGGTAGTAGATGTGATAATGCCACTTGACATTCTGCTATAGGTAGAGTACACTGTACACTGTACACCTATATGATCCTACGTAATAAATTTTGTTGACAGACCTACTATATAAACCAAATATGTGAATATAAATCTATCAACGTAAGAAATAATTTGTATAATAACCTAGCTAGATTCCTGTTTTATTTTTTTCCTTCTTTTCCTCAGTAAAAAGGACTGTCATCATCAAGGACTATTAAGAAAAAAAATGATCAAGCACATCTTAATTAGCAGTCTCCTTTTTTGAATCTTGATACCTAATTCATAACTAGCACTACCTGGTCAAATAAAGGAAATTGAGAAGTTCCAATATTCATACTTTAATTTGACAGTTTGACTCCTTTAGAAGTTGAATTTTAAATTTAATTTACAAAGTCAAACTTTTTTAGGGGAATTCCTCTAACACGTTTGGAAGAAACTAATTAAGAAATTAAAGAAAATCCATTATTAATTTGTTTTGTAGTGACATAGCAATGGGAACATAGGAAAAAAGAGTTAATTAAAGAGTTGGAATGGATATGTGATAATAGAATATTGAGGCCAAAAGTTGGAATAGATCTAAAAATAATAAATGCCATCCAACATATTCATCAAACAAGAGTTGACAGTTTAACATACACACTACGACATCCAGTAATTGATTGATGCAGACTGGCTGCTATAACTTGTCTATTTTTTTTTCTTCATTAATTAATTTTTTGTAGTAGTATGTCACTCACACACTTGAACGGTATGACATTACAATGTGGTTAGCTGATGGCCTGCTTCTGTCTAATCAGGTGTCTCGGGTTCGAGTCCTGAAAAAAGAAAATTCTTAGTAGAGAGTGTTTCTCCCCGATGAGCCCTACACGGCATGTATCTGAATATAATCGTTGAGTTCTAATGTAGACATCGACTGGAAAAAGAAAAAGAGAGCAAAATGAAGAGGATTTGATTTTGATACACTTAAAAAGGATATCAAGTTTCTATATAGGTTAGAATCTATAAGGAAAATAATTTTTCTTTTTAGTTTATTTCTTTAGTTCTATATAAAAAGTGATGTAATTTTCTGTTTTATTAATGCAAGTAATAATAATGCAATGAATAATACAATAATTTTTGTCTAGTCTATTGATTTTCTAACACTAAGTAGTAAGCACCACCCTGAGTCACCATATATTAATGTACGTACACGTACTTTACGTTATTAATAGATAGGCTGATCAATCATTTTAATAACATATATTTATCACATGCATGTTAATGTGGTTTAGCTGTTGCTAATCGGGAGCGTTAATTATTGACAAATATCAAAACTTCTCAGACTTCGACTTCTCTTGAATTTTAAGTTTCTTCAAATTAAAATCTCTAAAAAATAAAGATGATTTTTTGGAGGTATAAAAAATCTTAGATATTAATAGAACTTTCTAGAATTTTATAGAATGATATTTTAGCAAGATATTTATGGTAAATTATAAAATAATCTAGATTTTTGTTTGATAGTTATAAGATAAAGTTACCTATATATTTCTTGTAGATATATATAGAATGATTTCTAGCTAGAAATATCCCTACACAAGTATAAATAGGGGTGACCATAGTCATTTGTAATTAACCCAAATTGAAAGCAATGAAAGAGCATTCTTCCCTAACAAAGTTTTCTACCAAAATATTGCTTCTCCTTTCTAGCTTCTCATTCTTTAATTGAATCTTTCGATCTTAATTAGCGATCTTGGATTTGTAGAAGGTCTCCTTGTTTATACTTTTTTCTGCTATATTTCTCTACAAAACTGGCTTATTTTATACGGTAAGGAAATTTGACTAATTAAACTACAAGAAATTGATAGCTAATGAGAAGTGTTAATTTATATGTACTCTCTTCGTACTGATTTATGTGATATTCTTTCTTTTCTTTTAATCATCTCTAAATAGAATGATACCTTTTTATGTTTGCACTTTAACAATGTAACTTTAAACTTTCCATTTTATTTTTTATGAGCTGATTTATAGTCACATAAATATCATGTTATTTTTTATCATAAGTTTCAAAAAAAAAAAACTTTTAGTTGATTTTTAATTCTGATTGAGTAAAAATACTTTCACATAAATTAGGACGAAAAGATGTTATAAGACATGGACATATGGTGCCATACCTCCTTTGCCTTATGCTGCGATATTATCATCTATATATTCTTTATAGACTCCTTTTAATTCACTTTCACTTCTCTCACCATGTATATATCAATTAGTAGTACTCTACAAAAGTAAGGTCGATTTTATTCTAACCTTATTGGTGGGGCAAAAATTGACTTGTAGAGAGGTGACCTGCTGGGAGAAAAAAGTAATGAAAAATATATAGTACGTACCAAATGTGTCAACAACGTACAGACTGAACTTACTTCCTAATTAAAAAATTGTTTTACCTAGGAATTGTTAAACATTTTGAAAGTGCCTCTCTCCATAGCTGCCAGTCTTGCAACCATGCTCATCCTATAAAGTTTAAAAGTTATTTTCTTATATACTTTCTTTTTTCCTTGTAGAAGAATATAACGCATTTCATGTTTGTATAAATAATTGCTTAGAATTGACTTTCAAATGATCTGATGGTCTGAAATCTTTTTACATCTCCATCCCATATATGCGTATACACCCATATATATATATATATTCCACCATCCCATTTTAGATGATACAGCTTGACTTGGCACCATATTTATGAAAAAGTATAAGATTTTTGAAATTTTGGTCTAAAATAATTCTTAGGTATTTGTGTGACGGTAAATGATTATACTAAGGTTAAAGAGAAATTCTAAAGCTAAATTGTTTTTAATTATAATAAAGTGATATTTTTTTGGAGACGGACTAAAAAGAAAAGAGTGTCATGTAAATGAAACAGAGGGAATAATAAACAAACTAGGGTGTCATGCACCCTGCTAATGCACTGGCAGTACATATATCACAGTATAACACTAAAACGATCGTCCTTCAGCTACAATTCATCAAACTGCCATAACGCTAATTAAGCTTGTTATAACTTGCTTAACCATACATAAAATATGAAGAATGAAAAAGTTATCATTTGGTGCTTAGAGCCTATTAATTTGGACTTATTGCTTATGGCTTTTAACTTAAAGAGAAAGTATTTATAAAAACACTCTTTTATCTTATTGAAATAATATAAAAATATTTAAAGTAAATCAAACGAAGTAGACTCTTAATCATCATTGTCGTCATGCAAGGTAAGAACCTCAAAAAGAAATGTAGGACGTCATGATTCAGAGAAGGGAAAAAGATCAGCAATGGATACGTCAATATAAAGGGATGTAGCATTTGATAAAGGGGAGTAATTGCACAAATTATTTTTCACTTAAAACATATTCTTCTATTAAACTTAATTACTAAATTAATTAATTAGTGCTTTTTCGAAAGAGATTGAGCCGAAAGGAAGGAATTCAATTAATTTCATTATAGGTTGTGGTGCGGTGCTAACTGCTCGTCCTTCCTTTCAAAATGGAACCTCCTAGGCAAATCCGAACTAGTTAAGGGATAGCATTTTATATATTTCCTTAAATTCCCTTTTAGGAATCCCCTCAAAATCCCCAACTTTAAATAGTACTCCATCCTTGTTAATTTATGTGATGCATCTGCATTTAATTTTAAAAAAGTTTTTTTTATAAAGTTTATAGTTTAGAATAAATTATAAAAATTTATATGATTATAAATTATTTTTCTCAGAATAAAAAATTTCAACAAAATTAAATACAATTTTTTAAAAAATTAAAAATATATTTCATAAATTGAAATAGAACACCACAAAGTATACTGTAGGGGGTGAGGGTAGAGATAGAGAGAGTAGGGAGACAATGAAAATTAAAAGCTTGAGTCCATTGCTAGCATAGGATTAGGTCCAAAGGGTAATAGGCTTAGATGAAAGAGCTAGGAGAGAAGATAATTACTGGGAGGGATCCCAAACAAAGGGCAAAGAGCCAAAGTCCAATGGAAATGATTACATGAATGAAGAAAATGGACCACTCCACACTCACCTTTAATTGATCAAATCTGTCCACACTATGAATAAATCTAATTAGTTGTTAATTTAATTGATTAAATTAAAAATATTCAATAAATATATAATTTAATTTAAATATGTATGTACATATAATTTATGTATATTGGATTGAATAAATTAGAGCAAATTTCTTCGACGATTTATGTGAATATTTAATAAAATAAATTGACTCTTGGGATTGACCCCACCTGTGGCCACCATTGTCTTTATGGATTGAATGATATAAAGAGCAGCTCACGTGGAGTCTGAGCCAAAGGCTCTGTCCAACCACAATTAAAAGTATTTTCTCAAATAATCAAACTAAAATTCATCAGTATGTTTTTTTTTTTTCTCCACGCATATTTGTCAAAAAGGCAAATAAAAAAAGGAGCTCCCAGAAAAGCAAATTAATAATTTCGTTTTTCTCCTTTTTTGTTCAATGTTTAAAGCTTATAATTCCCACTCATTATCGTTGATGCTTAAAGCTTTTCTCTCCCTCTTTCACCTCTTATCCGAACTAACACATGTTACACGTCAAATGCCTAAAGAAAATCCCATACAACTATCTAGACTTGAAAGAGACATACTCATTCCCAGCTAATACAAAGAGGAATTTATTTTATTTTATATATTAAGAAAAAGAAAAGATAAAAGGGAACACTTTGTTTCATTTCATTCATTCTAAGAGAGAGAAAGAAGCATAAACAGACCCACAAAGAATTAAATATGGTGTCTGTCACTATTTTCTCATAAAAAGATGTTGGCCTAGAGAGGGGAAAAAAAGGAAAAAGAAGTGATTTTTTTAAGCAAATTTTGAGTCATTACTACCTTGTGATCATGGATGGAGGAGGTGATGATCATCTCCACCAACACCACCAACACCACCAGCACCATCACCAACACCGCCCTATCACGACTTTCCCATTTCAATTACTCGGGAAAAAAGAAGACGAAGCTTGTTCCAGCTCATCCAACGCCGCTGCTGCTTATACTACTTCTCTTGCCATTTCAAACACAGATAATACTCATACGAACCCTAGTAATACACCTCGATCAACAACTTCATCAGCTTCTTCTCTCCAAATCTCAGCTTCTGGTACTGATACATCTAAAAAGCCGCCTCCGAAACGAACCTCCACCAAAGATCGCCATACTAAGGTTTGTTGAATTTTTATCTCATCTAAAAGTTTGAGCTATCAGAAGTTTTTTCGATCCAATTTTAATTAACTATATTTCATGTCGATAGGTTGATGGTCGTGGAAGACGTATCCGCATGCCTGCGGTTTGTGCGGCTAGGGTTTTCCAGCTCACACGGGAGCTCGGCCACAAGTCCGATGGCGAAACTATAGAGTGGCTACTTCAACAAGCCGAACCAGCAGTAATCGCCGCTACAGGAACTGGTACAATTCCAGCAAACTTCACGTCGCTTAATATTTCACTACGTAGCTCGGGTTCTACCATGTCCGTACCTTCACAGCTACGATCTTCGTATTTCAATCCCAATTTTTCACTCTCACAACGACGAGGGCTATTTCCGGGAATTGGATTGTCGACTGATACTTCAGCTTCTACGTTGTTGAATTTTCAATCGGCGAATTTAAGCCCTAATATGCAGTTACAAACAAAGCCTGAATTGCGTGACAATTCAATCGATTTAACGCAGTCGGCTGCCGCGGAGGAAAATTTAAGTAGAAAACGGAGGTCGGATTTAGATTTGGAGCAGCAGCAGCAACAACAGCAGCAAATGGGAAGTTATTTGCTACAGTCGAGTACTGGTACGATGCCAACAAGCCACTCTTCAATTCCGGCTAATTTTTGGATGGTAACGAATCCGATCCCTAGTAACCAAGTCATGGGAGGCGATCCGATTTGGCCGTTTCCATCAGTAAGCAATTCTGGTGCAGCTGCTGCTTTGTATAGAGGCACAATGCCAAGTGGACTGCAATTTATGAATTTCCCCACTCCTGTTGCGCTTTTGCCTAGTCAGCAACTCGGCAGCAGCAGCGGCGGTGGCAGCGGTAATAATGGATTGGGAGAAGGCCAACTAGGCATGTTCGCCGGACTAAATCCGTATAGAGGAGGTGGCGGTGTATCGGAATCTCAGGCGAGTGGGTCCCATTCGCATCACGGTTGCGGCACGGATGATCGGCACGATACAGCCAGCCATCATTCATAGCTATTGACTGCTGATTGATTCATTATCAGACTCATCCATTCTTTCCCAACTTGTGTTTGTAAGTTTGGATGTTTAAAGAGGTTTGATTATTTGCCTAAAAATTCCTTATAGAGTATTTTTCTTCTTCTTCTTTTCTTTTTCTTTTTTTGGTCATTAAATTTGGTCTGAACATTCTTTTTCTTTTTTACACCCTTTTTTTTCGTGTGATTAATTTGGTTTACGAGTTTGAAGAGCGCAACAGTTTTAACAAAGGGGGAATATTTGATGAGTGATTTTGTCCAAAAAATTCTCTTTTTTTTTTTCCAATTATAGAATGGTTTGTTATTTATCATCATTGATTGTTCCTTTTTAGCTTTCTTCTAAAGTTACATGTACAAACATTATTACAGTATGTTCTGGATATGGATTATGTCATGTCATTAGAACTTTTAAACCCTTTGCTTACTTGCAAATAATTAGCAACTAAGGTTGTAAAGATTTTTCACCTGCCGCAATGAACCCCTAAAACTCTGCCATGTTCTTCTCATATAATGCAGTGTTTAATTCTATATATTGACAGTGCAAAATATTTTTATTGTGAGTATAAATATAAATTTAAATCCCTAACATATCGATCACGGATCACCCTTAAATTCTCGACAGGACCTATGACTTGAGGCCTACAATAATAAACGTAGATATAGAATAGTCTTTGCTAGCCCTTTAATGTTGGAGAAGATGTGGCAAGAAATTTTGGTATTGCCATTAATCACTCTGTTCTAATAACAAGCAACAAAAGTACGATTAAAGATATTTTCTTTTCTACCTTTTAGATTTAGAAAAATATAAAAACAAAATAAAAGTAGTTTGACAGAGATGGGCTGTGATTGGTGGGGGCCCATACCTTATCAGGTCCAGATGTTGGCTCAGGTGGTGAGGTCCACATGTTGGTAATCTCCTAAACCAATGTACGATTGGTATCACTGACAAACAGGTGGATCATTCTTTTTCTTCCGGAAATTTCTTTGTCTTAATTTATGTGATTTAATATAAAATTTCAAAATATATTTTAAAAATTATTTTATTTAAAATAAAATAAGTATTTTAAAATTAAATTAATAGTACTAAATATTGACACATATTTAGACAGAGAGCAATGAATAATAGTGCTAATGGTGAACATTACTGGCCTGGCACCATAAAGATCGGTGGTGGGTTTAAATGACCCTACTGGACTTGACCCACTCTTTCCATGATCTGGACCGTTCATGCTTTAGTGGGCCCGCCGTTAACGGGCTCCGCTGAATGATTAGTTCTCATATCCAAGTTCAGAGAAATGTTATATTGGGGAGTATCTAATATGAGCTTGCATCACCATGTTGTATCAATGTTTCCCATCATAACTTACAACTGTTGCCGATAAAATGAATTTATATTTTGAAAATTCGTCTAACTATTATATTTGAGTAGACGAGTAAGAATTTCTTTTAACTGAATAAAATATATATTAAAATTCATATTCAATTATAGAAATATGAGTATTCGTGATTAGAAGAAGAATAAATCAAGTTGATTAATATATGAAATATGGAAGGGTGTTGAATTATTATCGATTTTATGTTGACCTTTTTAACCCTTTTGAATTTCACCTAACCCGACTATTTGCCATCACTATTCACAAGACCTAATCCTCAAGCTTTTGTTGAGAATATAATTAAGAAAGTTAAAAAGAATTCAATAGCAGTTTAAAATTTTTAGATGAAATAATCCACAATTTAATATGGTATCACAATATGAAAAGATTCTTGAATCGTGTTTTTACCATCATCCATTATAAAAAGAATCTCAATTGCTTGGCCATGTACAAAAGAGATATGTTGAAAATTATGTAAATAAAAGTATTAAGTAATCTCTCTGACCAGTTAGGATTTTAGATGAGATGATCCTTCAATTTTAAGAATATTCGGTTAATACCAAAAAGAAATTGAAGTTAAGTAGTTAAAAAGAATTCACGATGAAAAGTAGATGTGCAGAGGGATAATACAGTAATGTGTCACATCCCACTCCATCATATGATGAGTCATTGTGAATCTCATGTACTGGAACTTGTACTGCTCCATACTTTGTTGGACACGACTACCCTCTGTACTTTTCTAAAATTAGATTTGCTGCTAATCAATATATAAAGGTAATAATTGCTTAGTAGTATTTTTTTATTAAAAGCATATCTTAGTTGAATAAAAGTGAAGTTAACTTATTTTAGTACTAGAATTAATATCTAGTTTTTTTCCTTGGAATGAAGATAGTATCCGGCACTCATCTTCATTAATTTTACCGAGTATCTGTTAATAGTTGTTATCTCATATTAGCTTGGTATAAAGTAATTAGATATGCCGACAACTTCAAAAAATACCTAGTTCAAATTGCATGAAACATAGTTTCATGTGGCCACTAGGGTACAAGAATAAACATCCTTTCCTTTTGAATATGCAATTAAGACATGTCGATTTGTTATCTGTTTGAGCAACCTGTAATGGAAAAAAGTTTAACAAAAAGTATAAATGGAAAAAAGTTTCTCCTACGGCGACGTATTTCCTCTCATACGTGCATGTTCTATTGTTTCTCAAAGTGTCTGCATAATTAAATCAGTTGCCTTTTCAAATGTGAAATAAATGATAAAAGCCAAAGTCACTTCTTTTTAAAAACACATTGAAATTGTCAGAAGAAAAAAGGTGGCAAGATGGATGCTGAATGAATCCAAAAGTATGTGGTGGACCATGGAAGCACTAAAGTGAGACTATCTATCGATCTGAACTGTAACAGTGGGCATCTTCAAACTTAACTTTTTAGGGGGAAAACCTTATTCTATCATGCCTCCCCCATTCATGTGGGAAGTCATTCTTTAATTTGGAGCAAATTTAAAATGTTTATACATGCAACTATATAGGAGTCGTTTTAAGTATAGCTATACGTTAAAACAATAATAGACTTAGTGTAATCTAGATAAAAGACCTGAAAAGGGTAAACTATATTTATTTACGTTGATTTTATCTCTACTTTGAGAAGATAGTAGAGTAATAAAGAAGTTGTTTTTGATATAGGTGATTAGTTTACGTTAGAGATGAATATTAGAATTTCAGATATTTGACAATGTATTTAACTTAAACGAGTGACATGGTAAATTAAAGAATATTAATGGTTACAATATCATAATATTTTAATTTGTTATAGCAAATAACTTATCGTATTTTGCATGTTATATAAGTCTTACATATTATTAAACTACTATAAGACAAGGACATACATTATTCTACCTCTACTAGTTGTCTATTTAACCTTCTACCCTAATACGTGACTTCTACTTTTTTTTTTTATCTAAGATCATATCCTTGGTGATATGAAGCGAATTAACGACATAAAAATCAAATTTTCAATAGCAAGTAGTCTGGCCTGTCAAAGCTGAAATTTCCAGTTGGGTGAAATTGTGTGTGTGACTGTGAGGGGGTAATTTGTTTGTCATTGATTCCATAATATCAATAAAGAAAATTTTGTTATAGTGCTACAAAAAATAATAGCACATGGGTTGAAACCATAACGTACAACAGAGTGGTCCCTTGTAGAAAATCTTGTAACCCCTTAGAATATTATTGATTTAGACCATCCAAACATCCAGCCATTGTCTTCTTTTTGGAATTAATTAGTTATAATCCAGCAAGTCGGCAAGCAAAATTGGTGGGGAGATTGATTTTAAGTTGCTAATACACATCAATTTTGCTAAATTTGGCCATGTAATCTCCCAATCTTTGTATGATTTCTGACTTTCCCAATATAATTAAATGATGTTGATTGCTCACTTACTTTTGATTTTTTGAGTCTTCTTATTAGCTATAATTGCCTTTTGCTTTTTGTTTTTTTATTGATTTGTCACACAAAAATAGAAAAGGAAATGTGGGAGAGTTTATACCTAAGTAAAATTTAAGTAGAGTTTACATAAATTATATGGTGTAAAGAGTCAATTATCATTTTTTTCTATTTTTTTTTCAATTTACAGAAATCCCCTAATAAATATGACAATTCAGATACATTAATCCAGTTTCGAATACAAAAATTAGGGTTTTTAAGTATCGGGTAACTTTTAAAGCATGATACATTGAACACATAGATAATTTGAGAGTTAGAATTAATGTATCAAATTAATGAATTACTATATCCGGATTATTGAATTAATATATCCGGATGAAAAAAAAAATTTTAAATTTTTGGAAATGGGTGAAAATAATTAAAAATATGATAAATAAAGGAGAGTATTTAGATAATTATTCCAAACAATTGAAATTATCTTTGTATTTGATAAATGCCAAAAAAAAAAAAGAAATTATAAGTGAACTGTTTATAAATTTAAAAATCAGCTAAAAGTTATAATTTGGTCACCCTCCTGCCTCCACTTATAAGAATTTTTTTATATAACTAAGTTTTCATGATTTTATATATTCCTAATATCTTTGTGGTTTTTGAAATACTCTTCTAAAAATATACTTTTATTTATTTATCTATTTTATTTTTGTCAACCCTTTTTTTCTTTTTTATGCAAATATACTTTTTTTTAAATAGCTTTAAGGATATTTTAATCACTTTAATAGAAAACTATTCGTTATAGTAATATTTTTTTATCAAATATATTAACTGCTTATTTAGCTTCAACAAGAGTTTGACTCAAACACATAATTGCTTGTTACTAAAATCAGCTTCAATACCTCCAAATTATTTTAGCCCTAGAATATACTTATTAACATACTCTTAATCAGCTAACTCGAACAAGTTCTATATATATTCCTTGTTTTAATTATTCTATATATGCTTTTTAGAACTTACTAATCTGATTAATTTAAATTTGAGTTTTGATAGGACATGGGTAGAATATATCA
>JAPFFP010000070.1:23947486-23961679 GCA_026153255.1 Solanum medicagineum
AAATAAAAATATAATAATGTTTTTTATAATAAAATGATAAAAATAATATACAAGCGAGGGGGGGGGGGGGGGGGGGGGGGGGGGGGGGGAAGTACTAAAAATAGATATTAATTTTACTTGTTCAACTTAGAAAAAAAAAATTTATTAGTTAATTTTTAATTTATCCTTATTATCAATTATAGTCATTTCTCAATGTAACTTTTCAAATTTATCATATTTAAAAAATAATAAAATTATTATTTTATTCATTGCTCCTCAAGGATAGTGTCAAATTAAATTTTGGCTAGTGTCATATCTCAATGGACAAAATTATAATGTTGGAGCTGCTACCTATATAGCTGGAACTATATTAATTAATTAAGATCAAAGTAGTTTTTCCATGTTGAGAAAGAAGAATTTAACGATTAGTTGTGGCTTTGGGCCTGTTCTTCTAAAATGCGTAGACAAGCTGATAGTCACCAAATGTCGAATTCCCATTCCTTATAGTATAAATCTGCTACTGTCTTCCTATATTTTATTTACCTTTTCATCATTCCTACTCTATGGAAACTCTAGCTATATCTCTTATAATTAGTCTACAATTAGCTTAGACTGTGACGTACAAGTAGAATTTTATATATATATATATATAGTTGATATTGGCATATTCTTACAATTCACTTTGTAAATGAGTTTTGGTCGAAAAACTTGGGTGAAGTACAAGAAAAAGATTTATGAAACCACACCTATTCCTTGTTATATGGAAATTTATAAGTAGCTTTTTTAGGTTTATGAGCTTGTTTACGTCGATTGTGTTGGGTGCGAAGGAATATCTTTTCCTAAAAAATAATTGAATTTTTTTTTTTAAAATGTGTGTGTTTGATGGGTAAGTAAAAAATATTTTTATAAAAGTGTTTGGATATAATTTAGACGACTATTATGGGAGGTAGGGAGGTGGTATGGTGGAAATTAATGAGGGTTATGAGGTGGCGATGAAGATGAAGTGTGTTGGAAACAACAGGGGAGGACACGATCAATGTGTGATGTCACTAATAAAACTTATTCTTTTCGCAGTAGAGTCATTTTTTCATTTTTAAGTGATTTATTTTTCTAATAAAAATATTTTTAAAATATTTAACTATTTATATATAAAAAATTTAAAAATATTTTCCCACGTACCGAACAACGCCCCATGTGATCACTATGTTTGGACCTTCAAGTTGTTCTGTTGGATCGTCGTGGGCTAACGATTGGGCTCTTACTAAGTCGTTGGAGGTTTTTGCCAGCCCTAACCTGTTTAGGATAGTTTTTAGGAAAAATTATCTAATTATATATCATATCTACTAACTCAATTTATATATTTTTCAATATTTATCTATTATATTACTATTTAATAATTATTAATTAAATTTAAAGCCATATATATCATTCTTTAAAATTAACTTACAATAGTCTTTATTTATCTATCCACTTAATTCTCTCGATGTCTAATTTACGCTTTCACTCCAAATCAACCAACTCTCTCTCCTCATTCTCCATTTACACACTCAATTCTCTCTCTTACTTCCACCACAGAATTTCTTCTTCAAATAATTTATCTAAAATTGAATGTAAAATGGCACAAAGAGTGGTTTGTCACTATGTATTACACTCGCACGAGCATGTACATGAGAGTGGTGCTGGGTCCACACAGCGGAGCGGGAAATAAAATTTAGGAGGAATAAATAAAGCAAAATGGACACCAGAAAATTTAACGTAGTTCACCCAAAACTTTTGGGCTACGTCCACAAATCAACACTTTTACTATATTTCCTTCTACTATTACAAATAATAGGTATAAGTGTACAATTTTCTCTACTATTACAAATAGTAGGCTACTCTCTTCTACTATTACAAATAGTAAGTACAAGAGAAAAATACCAAAAATAGTGGACACACTATTTCTTTTTAGGAAAAAATATTTCCTAAGCACAGACTCTATTTTTCTTCACAGACTATTTTATTTTATAGTCTATGGTATACCTCATATAAGAAAATATTTATTTTCTCTGGTTCTCACTGAATTTTTTTCTCTCTTTCTGTTTTCTTTGTTCTTGTTGTAAAATGAAGGAGCTAAAGCTCCTTTTTATAGGCAATTGTTACCCACCAAACCGTGTAACTTGCCAATTTGTAATAAATTGGCAGCCAACTTTGACCAAAACGTGTTGGCCCTCAAATTGGAGGGACCCATTCAACAAGTGGGTTGTCATAGCTAATTGCGGATTGTTCATTCTGCTGATTTTGCTATAAATCTAACATGTATCTGAACATGTATTTAAATTATATATGTGGAATATTTGTGATGTATTTATCATGTATCTTCACATATTTGTTGTGTATGTGCTGTGTAGCTGAGCATGTATCTCTCCGATATCTATTTGGACCGATATGTATATGTTGATTCTTTCATGTATGTGTTATGTATCTTGCAAATGTATATGGACTCATGTATCAACTCGCATCCAGTTTTAATAATATCTAATCGATAATATTTGATTTTTTCAGCATGTGAATGTTATCGTATATTCCATAAAATTCAAAATTCGAATCAATATAAATGGCAATTGAGAAGAGGTGAAAAGATTTCAATTCTCAAAAAATGGGAACTGCTTTAACTTTCTTTTTTTTTTTTACCAGTGGTACAACAGATGCTCTGGAATAGTTATATGTAACTTTCTTTTTTTAAATTGTTAAAACGCACATAATTAGATTTATCTATATTGATCGTGTATCCGATATATATACACATACGAATGTACTAAATGTATGTATCTGATGTTCAAAACATGACAGTAATTGTAATATTAAAAACTATTGGAATGAACGGTAATTAGCTCAAATACTAATCAGATTTGTGTTGTTTGCCGTAATTTTTAACTGTTCCCCGTTATAATATTTGTCCCTATAGTTCACTAAATAAGAATTTGTGGACCAAAGCATCCTTATTCATGGCTTAAATTTGCCAGGCATGAGTTTGTTTTTTTGTCTTGTAGCATAAAATCTCCAGGAATTAATTATGCGACATAAATTGTTGTTTCTGCAATCTAAATTTGCTGGACATAAATATGGAGAGTATTGTTTTGTTCGACTTAACTTTTATAAAAGTTAAGTTATGCCTTTTAAAGTTTGCCTCTAATTACATTGCATCTTTTACTATAAAATTTGTGGGTTATGAAGTATGAGTCGAACTTTTTTATATCGGCATAAATTTGGTAGTAATTAAGCAATATAATTTGTGTTATGTTATGCTATGAATATATAAACTTACATTAAGTAAATTATTTTTATTATTTCAGTGTCAAGATTATTTTTGACCATTTATTTTATGCTTAAAATGATAAAAGATAAAAATTAAAGGCTACTAAATTTGAGGTAAAAATAGTTAAAGTTTGATAATTACAATTGTTACCAACATGTTATAGGGAGGAGAGAGGCAGGTCAGCGAGCGAGAACGGAGAGAGGAGAGAAACAAATTATATTTATATGTCTACTAGATAATTGTATGTAATAACTAATATGTATATGTATTAATATTTGTATTTGTATATGTGCTGGATAGCAGTATATATGTAATTAATATGTACATGCATCAACGAATATAATGGTAATCATGAATATAATTTGTTTCTGAGTATACTTTGTAGCAATAAATAGATTGAATTAACAAATACAATTTGTATTTTCTATCACTTAAGAAGATCTATATAATTGATATTTATATGTATTTGTATAATTAATCATTATAATTTATATTTGTATTAAGAGAGAGAGGAGCCAAAAAGAGGCATGCAACAGAGATGGAGTGGAGAGAAGAGAGCAAGATTGTAGGGAAAGAGGAGAGAGACAAGGAAGAAAGTAAAACAATAGAGAGAAAATAACAACAAAATACTTACTAACTATAATTATAAATTATAATTATTTCAAACTATAAATTATATTATTATTCATATATATCACATTTTTGTAATTTGCCCTACTTAGTATGCTAAGTTCCTGATGAAAGTTTGCTCGTGGGCTTTGGCCCAGTTTTGTTACAGACGGGACAGGCCCTAAATTGTACCGGTTCGAGGTTTATGAGAACACGAACAGAAAGTCCTAACTTTGTTTTATTAGCAGTCTAATAAAGACTACGATCTTCCTCTTCAAACTAAAAACTCCTACCTAAAATTAGCTATCAATTATCGCAGATAAACATTTCCTCTTTTTGTATAAATATTATGATTCCACGTAGACTAAAAACTTCTTCTTATGATTTTTATAATTATTTAGCCTCGAATATTGAATAATTCCAAAATTTCACTAATAATAATATAGTATATGAATATAAAATTATTTTTTTAATTTACAAAAAGAAATAAGTTGTAGATTTATACTCTTTGCGTTCAACTCTCTTTTTTACTCCACGGGCTTCAAAGTATGAACATAAAATATATTTTTTTTTACAAATATATTGTAGGTAATATTTTTCATTCACTTCTCATTTTCTCAACACCAACAAAATTCTTTATATGATGTAAATAGATATCAAGATAACGAATATTTATTTGAGATGTAATATGTTACTTATTATAACCAAATATAACGAATGAATTGAAATTTAATTATTTCAAATTCACTCTGAAATAAAATACTTTATTATTTTTTTAGTGGTCAAAATTTGAATCGGAAATATTAGGAGCAATCAAGTGCTCCCATTGTTTGGTGGTGGTTACAACCAGAACTATACTTAATAACTACTTTTTTTAATATTAAAATGCTTTTATTGCCACAACAGTTACAAATTATGGTAAGTTGACATGTGTTTGGCTTTTGTTTCTAGACTAGACTATGGTGAAATGAATGAATGAACAGTGAAGAGCGAGTAAAGTTACATAAGCTATGGCGAAGTGCTGAAAATAGAAAGCTAATGAACTGATCTGTGGAAAATGAAGAGAATTTGAGGAAATAATGAATGAACATAATTTCTGGACTGAAATTTTGAAGTATTAATGGCTAGGGTTAGGAACTATTGTTCCACTTCGAAACCGGCGATTTGGATCTGGTTAATCTCTGCACTTACCTTTTATGTTCTCTTCCTTATGGTTAATCGCAATTCCTCAGGTAATAATAGCGCAGATTTATATATATTCATTCATCAAGTTGTTTCCTTTTTTTTTAATACATATTTTGCTTGGTTGTTGTGAAATCAGATTCCCTCAGGCTTATATTGTTAATTAATAAAGTAAGTAATTAATTCTATAGATAATTTAAAATTAATCCTTAAGTTTGCGTCTATATTACTATACTTCGCCGATAATTTAGCTTCTTGTTATCCTTGATTAATTAGCTCAGATTCACTTTCCATATTTTTGTGTGTATAACTGCACAAAATCCTACTCCGGAATTTATATATAGTGTGTTATGATAGTTGACTGAGACATACGCTGTACTCGAAAAACAGGCAGAGATATTGATACATAGATCTCAAATGGAGGATTTTGGTGATTCTCTCGGTGTAAAGCCTGAAAGTTTTTTTATTCTGGATTTTTTTTAAATTTTTTTTTAATAAAATGGTAGATTCTGGCTTGTAATTGGGAGGTTTTTTGCTTGCTTTTGGTTTCTTTCTGTTGCAAAGAAATCGGAGTCACTTGCGATAAGTTTATCTCTCTGCTAGTTATGTTTAAACTGTTAATGTATGTGAAAGTTGAGGTTTTAGTCTTGGTAAAACTGTTAATCTAGATGATAGTTGAGGCGGTGATGTTCCTGTAAATTGCTCATTCTGAGTATTTTTCTATATATTTGTCGTGGAGGAGTGTATTTATTTATATAGTTTTGATAAGTGGTTCTCATGGAGGAGCATTCCTTTCCATTTATCAATGATGCTACATTTTAATGTTATGTTATTTGGAGTTTCCTCCGCAGAATAAGACTCCAGAGGATGTGTCACCCTTTTTGAAAAAGGATGATGTTTGCAGTGTTTTTCTTTACATTTAATCCAGAAGACAATAAAACATTTTGGAAACTAATTTGTAGATAAACCATGTTGAACATTTTAGATTGCTATGTGTTAGGCACGCCCCAAAAAACCCAATTCTGTTACTTGAATTGACAAGTAGTTAAATGGTTGGAACAGAATGGTCTATCTCAAATGCCGAGCAGAGGTCGAGATTGTATGACAAAATGGAGAAAGACTTGGAGGATCATGGAGCTGCTTTCCTCAAACAGGGAGAAACTACTCAATCACTTTCCCTGTCAGATCTGTTTAATCTCAAAGATGGAGTAGTCACTCCAGTACTCAAGGTTAATTTCATTGTTAATCAACATTCATCCATTTGCTTATTTGTGTGTCTAAACTGAAGGTGGTTAATTTGCTTCTGCATATAGGCTGCAAATCCCCCTGTGCGAGCAAATGTTTTGTATCTCAATCCAGAGTATTCTGTCCCCATTGCGTAAGTTTTGCTTTATGATTTCTGTGTACAAAATCAGCCACAAAATTTCCTGTCTGTCACTGAAGAAGCAGTTACGTTTAGTTAACCTTAAGAAAGCAAAATTTGTCTATTTTGAAGGACAATATTGACAGCTGTTTCAATTTTGTTCAATTATGTGAATTCTACTTTTCATATTGAACTTCTAATCCCTATATTCACACTTGTTGTCACCTGTTTTTGTAAAGGGAGGCTGTGAGATCTATATTCTCGCCACATTTTGATAAAGGTATGCTGTCTTTTTATTGATTAATATTTAGTGGAATGTGTTAACCCTTTTTTTAAGCGTTTCTCCTTATATTAATTCGGATGCTTATACACGTTTTGCTTAGCAATTTGGTTTCAGAACTCTAGTTTATATCACTTTAGCATGTTCCACGGTTCCCATCACATTACTGCTGTCCCTGCTTCTGAATCAGAGGTAGAAGAATGCTTTTGGATGAAACCATATCTTCATTTACGTCCTTTTTTTCTCATTGAATTGTCATGTTGATGATTCTTAGAGTGTTCAGTGTTTCCTCAGATTGAAGCTGAAGCAAATGCTGTTAGAGCTGTTTCTGAGTCAATCTGCCCACTAAAAATTGCCCTGGATAGAGTGGTTCTGACATCAACTGGGGTTTTAGTAGGTTGTTGGCAGGTAGTTTAATAAACTTCTATCTCTCCCCCTCTTTCTCTTAATCTCTCTCTGGTGCCTTGCGGCAAGTCTCTAAAAAGTAAGTATTTGAGAGATGAATACTGCCAGGGCTCAACGCTGCAGTTTTTGTTTTTTCCTCTATTGTAAATGCAGGCCATTTTGAATTATCATTTCAAGAACATTGATTTTTCACGCTTTCTTAGGTAGTTGTAGGAAACTCTTCTTTGCTTTTGGATATAATCTTGCGCTCTATATAATATTACTAATGCTTGTGAATAGATGATTAGGAACCTACATTTACATTGATTGTTCATCTGCATAGATCTGTCTTGGTATGCCCTAGCTATGTCTGTCTTGTATTTTTCAATATAAGCTGAAAGCTGGTATGAAGATTGCACTGTTCCATCCTGGATAACATCCACATCCTTATTGGTACACCATCTATGCGTCCATGTAACATAATTAGGGACTTCAGAATATTAATGTATAAGCTGAACTTCAGGTCTACTTTCCAACTGGTAGTTCAGTCTTGTATGTAAAAGCAGTGTTCTACCTATAATTTCATTATCAATAGATACATTGTTTTAACGACGTTCAATATAGAGGATGTGAATTTGAGTCTATCTAGTGACATAAATGAGGCAAAGACTTCTTCCTTGTTCATGAATCATGAACATTTTATCTCAATGACCATAGCAATGAGTTATCTTTATTTATTTATGTTGTTCCTCTCCTCTTCTGTATGGCTTATGATTGACTCAAACTGCCACTCTACAAGATGCACCACTTTGCAATGGTCATCACATGTTGCAATCATTAAGTTAAAAAAATATCATGGAGATATAAGTTGGTGAAATTGATTTTTCTTCCTTTTTACACTTACATTTTATGTTTTTATTTGTAGGTAGAATCTGGCAGTGATCCAGCAACTATCAGACAAAAATTGAGAAATGCACTCCCACATGCACCTGTGAAGCAACTTGTGAGAGCTCAACAAACTATTTCTGCGTTACATCTCGGTGAAGATGCTAATATCTTTGCACTTCAACCACTTAGTGCTAATTAACTCACATATATTCTCAAGGCTGTAAATGTAGTGTTGGCAGTAAAACCATCATAAATGTTAATGATAAATCAGCTGTCGCTGTTGCGTGATTCTTCCCCTCGTGGTTCATCCCTTCTAGATTTTAGGACTACTTTCTTTGATTTAAACTATTGTGTTCTCAAGATAGTACTGTTAAAATTATACATCAAGATTTCAAACATTTGCTGACTACACTTCCTTGGTGCTGCAGTATGATGCTATAATGCTTCATACATCACTTGCCAGGCTTCTTGGACACCCTAGCAGTTGGCATGAGGTAGTTTACTACTAGCATCTTTGATCTTTTTCCTGCATTTTTAATTGTCCATTGTTTTATTGATGTTTAATCTGGAAATCACTGCTTAGTCCCCTGTAATACGTTTTTTTGGTACTAAAAGGAAATAACACTAATTAACTATTAGCAGTTACAAAAAGTTGGGAGGTTTGACACCCCCTCATAGTTCAAGAAAGAGTTAAAACAAAAGGGGATGGGGGGCAACAATAAAATCTTGATGGATATCAGTCTCACACTTCCAGAATTCCAGTTTACTACATAGTGTTGGGCATCTTCCTATTGAGAGAGAAGAACAGTTTTCTTTAATGTGAGGTGATGAAGGAAAACTGAAACTATTGACTTGTACTTGCAAATAAGGTAAAGATAAATAATGCTTGTTTGAAGGAAGTTCATTTGGAATCTTACAGGCTCGTCACAAACATGACTGAGGGTGATTCCATTAAAGTGACTGTAATAATTTGTTGGGAAATTGCCCTCACAGTCCGAGCTGCAAATAAACTACAATAGGACTAGACATCGTTTCAACAAGAGCTCTTTTTTCCCTTGAAAAGTTTTATCACGAGTTTTCACTTTGTTAATTTTCATCCAAACAAATAGTCACTCTGGTTAATTGAATATTTTTCTTCTTCTTTCAACTTTATTTTTACAGGAAGCAAATAAGTTTTCAGAACTCCAATTTCTCCATGAGCTTGTGAATAGATTAAACAGCAAAATCCGTGGCACTAAGGTAATTTTCGGTTTTATCTAAATTAACCCTTATTGCCTAATAGTGAATGCATTGCCCCTCTCGCCCGTGTGATGTGGCCATGTCTGGAGCTCATGATTCTGCTTTTTTAAGGATTATGAGGTGCTTTCCATACACTTCAGCATGTGTTCTAAGAGAAGAAAACAATCTGAAGCTTGAATCTCAAAATAGGATGACATTTTGCAAGATTTGATGCAATTTTGAGTATGTGTGGTCTTCTTGTCTCCCCACTTCCATAAAGGAGCGAATTTTGCTCTCCGTTATTTTACCTAAAAAATCCCCTAACAGAGAGAACACAGCTCCTTAAAGCATTTTCGGGGAAGTGATGGAGGTGAATAGTTCGGGTGTAAAAGATGTTGGAACGTTCTTTGTAACCTTGATGAAGTGTTGGCTTGGGATTATATGACCTTGTAACATGGATTTAGCTGATTGCAAGTAAATGTTAAATGTATGATCTGAATATCCTGCAAATAGGATTTACTCTGATCAAATGGTGTGCATATAGTGCTTCTAGCCTTCTAGAGCATAAGAATTGGTTGGTGGTCATCCATACCATAGAACTGTTCCCAAGAATCTTTGTCTCTCATCGGAAGATATGACATGTCATTTTAAAGTGCCTAGTTCGACCCTAATGTGTTACTCAAATTTAGAAAAAGCAATCTTGCTTTGTTAATGTCTTGAAGCTTTAGAATTTGATGGCTGATCTTCATTACATTTTACTTCCAACTGTTGTAGGCAACTGTCAGTGAGCTTTGGTATGTTGAGGAATATGACATATTAGCGCTTGCATTGGATGGGAGAATGAAAGTCCGCAAGTTCCAGCTTGGCTGTTCGAAAGTGTGAACCAATCTCTGAGAATAGACGATTGAACCTCTCAACGATCCCTGCATGGCAGAGATGTTCACCTATCGATGGGATCATACGAATTCTGATGTACAGTTATATTCACTTCCCCTATATATATAAAAGGAACTAGAAATTGGATATTACAATGAATTGTTTGCTATTTGAACAGTTACTGCATGATACTTGAAATTTCTCAACGTAAGCTTGTTCAAATTCGGACGAAACCGTTTTCCTCGATCAATATCTTAGGCATACGTTGATTGGCATAATATTGTTAGATGTTGTAAATGATTTAGAAGTTAAATATTACGTACATGTATGTATTTAGCATTAGAAGGTTCACGTGGAGCTCTGACATCACTATTGTTGATATAAGAAAGATTGAATAGAATGCGTCGACTAATTTTTAATGGATGCGGGAATTCAACTAGGTAATGTAATTGATTTTTGTTTGAACACTATTTGGACTGACCTCACGCGTTGAAGGTAATTACTTTGAGGTTGGGGATTAGAAACCTAGTTTTGAATGTCGAAGAAGACAATAGTTGTTTGCCATAAAAAGATAAACTTATTTTTCAAAATTTAAGAGAAGTCCGAATTACCTTTCAAAGTTTTAGGGTAAATGATTTTTTTCAAGGATAAATCCATAAATGAAAAAATAGATCTTACTCTTAAGTAATAAAAACAAATAAATTACATTGTAAAGTTCCTGGTTAGAATTTGAAGCTCTTGTCCTAAATAAAATGAAGGGGAAATTAAAAAGAAAAAAATAGAATCAACAAGCGGATGAAGACAGTTTGGTTTAATAATTGGAGAGGGATTGAAGCAAGGAAGAGGAGAGGCGTGTGTGAAGGTAAATACAGATGACATGACATGGGGCAAAAGGCCAAGCGAGTGGAAATTGCAAGCATAAACGTGTAGAGCTTTTCTATTTGACCAAAAAACAAAGCTCGCGTGGCACGCATCTCATGCGTTCCCCACTTGATTCTTCCCACTACCACCTGCTCGCCACACGTCCCAAGCCCACCGATAACTTATTAAAAAGCATCCATCCTTACTCCTTCTTCCCCTAATTTCAGTTTGCGACTCTGCCTCTTTCGTCAATTCCATCTAGGTATATTTCTTTCTACCTGCTTCACTTTTTTATTAACTTTATTGTTCTTTTAATCGATCCTTGTGAACTTTCTTATCTTTAAGCCTAATCTGTGGTGTGTTTGAAATGCCTCGTTTAGTTATGAATCTCCTTGTTTTTCAGTTAATTTCATGAAATTTTCATGCTCATTCTTCGAGGGTTTCGCTTTTACGAAATTATATTAGGTTTTTGTTAGACTATTAGTGCACGATATATTTCATGGGGCTTCTTTTACAAAATTCTGCTCTTGCTTTCGTGAAGAATTGGGGACTGAATGCTCTTATTGATAGAGTTGATTATATAAAAATGGGATTAAATGCTGTATTTCCAACTAAAGCTTTTGAAACAAAGAGCGTTTTTTTAAGCCGCCTTCTTAGCATGAGTTATCTTGTTTTCCGCTGTTTATAGCAAAGAAATAAGATGGCTAAGTAGTGATCAGCAATGAGCAATCTACTGAATAAGTGAAGTATTAGCGCTCAAAATTGTAACTTCAAATGAATTTTGCTTGATTGTCACACCTTGATCACGTTGTTTGTTCATCATTTGACCAACTGGTATTCAATTTTAAACAAAAGTACCTTATTGTTTGTTCCTTTTTCTTCTTTTCTCAGGACAGCCAATAGAGTTTCTCACCAAAGCCAACAAGTTGGACTCTAGTTAGAGATGGATAGAGAAAATCCTGCTCCATTAGTTGAAAAGGATATCACAGATGTGGAGACATCGCTAGATAGGTCAGTTCTTCTAGATGCTTGAATGTCATATCGTTTATTTTCTTTTGAAGTATGGAAATTGGCATAAGCCTGTAGCCTCTTTTTTTTAAAAAAACTTGTAATGTGATTTTTTGTAATAGATATCACTTGAGCTCACAAAACATTTCTAGCTGACTATACGAACTGTCTAAGCCAGAAGTAACGAGTTCAGGAGGTCCTGAAGTTGTTCTGCATTAACAATAGGATACAAATTGGTAAACACACTTTGCCCTCAAAATACCTAAACAAGTTGACTCCCCAGCAAAACATCTCCTGTGCCTCTATAGCCGAATACTACAAAAATACAAGTAGGTATCATGATCCAGATCTTCTTGATGGCTTTGTCAACTCTCCATAAGCACTAGTTCTTATAAGCATTCTTAACTGAGTGGAGTGTGGCCAATTAAGGCCAAAGAGCCCAAAAAAAAAAAACCACAAGTGACATATTTTTGGAGCCACCTCACAATGAAGATTTCTGTTGGTTTCAGCCTCTTTTTTGCACATATAGCATCTGCTTGGGAGCTGTATTTTCTTTCTTTATATTGCCTCGGGTAAGACATGCCTCATATAGAGCTTTCCAGGGAAAATAAACAACCTTAGTTTGGCAGCTTGGTCCTCCAATGAGTTTCCAAGGCCAGTTGTCTATCTTGGGGTTGCTGGAGCTAACTGTTGGTACCCTTCTTTGACTGTACAAATTGAATCTTATTCAAAGCGTAGCTTCTTAATTTTTTTATATTTTCAAGGGCATAGACTCCTAATATAGATAGAGAACTGATTTATATCATCCTCTCCTTTCTAAAGCTGCGCAAGGCGACCAGTTCGGGTCAGATAAAAGTCAAAGTTCGGAAGCAAACACTCTTGACACGTATTCTCTGCCGGAGTTCCCTCTCCTTTCAGTCGAGTGACTTCGTATATCCATGGACAGAACAAAATTTATTCTGGATTGGGTGGGGATCCTTTTCTCTTTGGTACTATAGATATCTGGCGTACTTGTCAGTTCAGTAGGGATCTTTTTCTGGTTGATGATACCAGCAAGGCCGCATCTATTTTTTCCCATGATAAACACATAATGTTGAATAATTTTTGTTTGTCGACTTCGTGTCGCCATAAGTTGGAAGGTACTATATTACTATATGCTACTTGGCAGTTTAAAATAGTAGATTTAGATGCTTAATTTATGATGCCAAGGAATTGTTGCTTCTTATTATTATTATAAAACCAAGAATTTTAGTCCTTTTTGCAAGTCTTAGCAACAGGATCAGTTCCTCACTGACTAACTTGCAAAAGTTCCGCACAAAATTTAGAGAGTGTATTTCTGTCTCTTCATAAAGTTATTTATTTGAATCCTCCTAAAAATTCCCAGATCTCAGGATAAATATAATAATAATAATAATAATAATAATAATAATAATAATAATAATAATAATAATAATTTGTGTACTCAGCTTATGTAAGTCTTTTTGGCTTTGTTTTGACTGCTCTGCATCATTATCAGTGATATATCTACGACAAGTCCTGATTGTAAAGCTCTCTTGTTACAGCTCTCATCTCGGCAAGAAGATTCAGAAGAGAGTTCCAAAAAGAATTCACAAAGCTGAGAGAGAGAAACTGAAGAGAGAGCATCTGAATGAACTTTTTCTTGGTTTGGCTGATGCTCTGGGTAATTTCTTGATTGCTAATATCTTACCTATGTTCATTTCTGACAAATCCGGGAAGTGACTCCTCTAGTGTACATTTTCAGTAAAGAGTTCGCTAATTTATTAGACATGGGTGCCTTATTGTTGCAGAACTATCTGAGCAGGTGAATGGAAAAGCCTCTATATTGAGTGAAGCTGCGCAATTTGTGAAGGACATGCTTTCTCAGATCAATCATCTGAGGACAGAAAATACAACTTTGCTTTCTGAATCTGAATATGTAAGTGTCTTAATTTCTGGGGATCTTGCCAGCTTGGAGATGTTGCCCATTTTTTCTCTTTTTTGAACCTGGATACACACAGAACATTGTGCTACCATACAGATATGGTATGTACGCTATGTTGGATAAATATGAGGCTAAAACTGAGAAGCATTGCACCCCCTTGAAATGAGTTGGCCTTCTAATTATCTAATGTGAGCTCTCCAGTCGGGCAATCAATCTCTGCTTTATTGTCCATGACTGCATTGTCTAACTTGAGGAAGATTACCAAAAAAATGATGTTATAATAAGACAGTGGCATTCATTTCTCA
>JAPFFP010000070.1:23966386-24006539 GCA_026153255.1 Solanum medicagineum
CACAATTGTCTGACATAGTATATGAATCACTTTTATATCAGTTTGCTTCTAATGAGTTTAGATGATCACTAAGAGGGTGTGTGGATTAGTTTTTTTGAAGAGGCTTATAAGTTAAAAGCTAAAAGCCATAAGTTTGGAACACCCTGTTTTTGACCTTTGACTTTTTTTTGGTACTTTTTCAGCCTAAAGAAGTGCTTTTAAGCACTTTTTGAGTTACCCAAATACTTCCAAAACTTAAAAAAGTGCTTAAAAGCCAATCCAAATGGCCACTAAATCTTTTCCAAATGTCAGATGTGCATTTTTTTCATTGTATGTTTTATTCATTTTTTATGTCAGGCTTCCTTTCTGGTCATATGCAAAACTGATAGCAACCTGCTGGTTGGTCATACCTTACTTCAATGGTGCTGCGTTTGTATATGAGCATTATATTAGGCCTTACATCGTCCAACGAAAAGCAGTTAACATCTGGTATGTGCCACGAAAGAAGGATTTCTTTAGTAAGCCAGATGACATCCTAACTGCTGCAGAGAAATATATACAAGAACATGGCACCCAAGAATTTGAGGAGATGATCCACAAGGTATGATAATCAGTTCGATGTGTTGGTTTATATTTTGAGTAATTTCAGAGGCCAAGTGACTTGAAGTACTCTGAAATCGCAAAATTCATGTGTTTAAGGACTGGCTCATTTCAGTTTATTTCCCTGCAGGCCGAACGAGAACGAAAGACCCATGCCAGCAATTACGTGTTCTATGATGACGATTACAGATACTGAGCCTTGTATACTGCAGTTCTTTCTGTTTGGTTTCTACTGCTCCAGCGCTTTAGGAAGGGAAGAGATCTATCTGCTGTTGTAAAGAGGTGGCCTGAAGCTGATGTTTGGTCTTTCTCCATGTGGAATACTGTCTTTTGTTTTATAGAGTTTTTCGCAATCCTCTTAACCTATGTTATAAACTAATACTGCTCAACCTTGTCCAGTCTTTTCTGCTGTTATAAACTAATACTGTTCAACTAATATCTGTTGTTGTAAAGAGCTTCCCGAGTATTTCTATTATTTTGATCACTAGCACGGCCTGAGTGGACTCACAGTGATTGTTTGCGTGACTTAACGCAACTTTGATATACGGCAGGCATGCGATTGCTGCGTTGTCCTCCCCCTTGACACAGGAAACTGGAAGTGCTGCTGAAAGTGTATTAGCACTTAAAAAACTTACTAAATTATAGTCTTCAGGTGGTCAAATCTGTAGAGGTGTTGGGACCTTTGACGTTGCTAACTTCAGCAATGCTTTGGATATTTGTTTCTGTGTACGCTCTCAAAATGTGCTTCCGTCGAAGAACTTTTGACGTAAAAAAAAAGGAAATGAAAAACACTTATGTGGATCATAAACTTACGTCTCCATATCAGAGAGAAGTTGCGCCAAGTGATTTGGAAAATGAAGTAACTATACCAAACAATAGGTGGACAACTTGATAAACTTTTTGGTACTTTCCTTTAGTATTTCATTTGAAAAAGGACGTGTAAAATGTGAGAAAGGACGTGTAAAATGGGGAAAAGAAAGATAAATTCAGACATTATTTTGTCAAAGTGTGACATTGCAGTTGGTTACGCAGAATACAGAGGGAAAAGACCCCAAAAGAAAAAACAAACAAGGGGGCATTCCGAGAATTGAACTCGGGACCTCTCGCACCCTAAGCGAGAATCATACCACTAGACCAAATGCCCATCTTGTTAATATGATGTCGACAAAAATTAAATAACAAATTAACTTCTGGTATGAAGGAAAATATTTTTCTGGAAAACAAGTTGGGTTTCTAATTTATTTCTCATGTTTGGTCTGAAAAATATTTTCTATTATTTGATTAGTAAATGAAAACATTTTGATGTGTCATGTTCAAAATGACATATAGGTAGGGATGGGGTAAAAAAATATTTTTATTTGAGATTAGATGAGAGTTTGGAAAATGGTTTTTTTAGTTTCTGGAATGAAGTCATTTTCGTTAAATTTAGAAAAATAAGTTGATTTAGAAAAATATTTTTCAAAATATTTAGCCCAACGAAATATGAGAAAATTGAAATATTTTCCGACGTACCAAACATACCCTAAATCCCAATTGATTTGATATTGAAGTTCAGTTTACAAGAATGATTTTTGGGGGGTCTTGATAGTTCTTTTTTAAAATAAAAGAAAAGAGAACCACTCATCAAACATGTATTACCTTTACTATCAATCCAACTTTTCGATCATTGCTTAGTTTGTATCTAATTCCATTATCATTACTATATTATACTCGTTAAATTTGACTCTATGTTTGGCTAAATCCGGTCATACATTATTATGGAATGAAGGGAGTAGTTGTTATATAACGTGTTTTTACAAATTCTTTATCTAATTATTCCAACCTTGGAATTTTGTATGGAATATGTCACTATTACACTGGAATTATTGCAGAAAGAAGGAGCTAAAAGCCGTCCTCCATAAGCTAAAGATGGGAGGAAAATCTATTTCTTTTTTCACAGAGATCCTCTAGCCTGAATAAATTGTTAAAGAGGTAAAGAATCTTTTAGCCTAATAAATGCTATGCTAAGAGACGAGGGGTTTGGTGAAATTAGAGTAACGTGGGCATATCTCATCTCTATCTTTTAGGGGTAGAATTTTTAACTTAAGTGAAGAAAATCAAAATAAAAATGGAACAAAAAAATGATCATGAAAAAATATGATAAATAATAAAAAAAATTAGAGCATATTAAAAAATTGTAACATCAACAACAAGGTGTAACCACCTAAACTAAGTAAACAACAAATAACAAATATTAAAAGCCAAAGACTACATACGTAGAATTAATACTATGACAAACACAATGCTCTCTGGACTACCAGCAAGCTAAAGACTACAAGAATAGATTGGCAGACAATGTTTGACTACCTTCTACCCGAATAATCTCCACATATTTTTATTTAAAATCATATTTTTGATAAAAAATTTATAACATAATTTTTATTAAGAATTTTGTTATTTTAAACATATTATAATATTTGTGTCGTAAATAATTTTTTAAAGATACTAATCTCTTCTTTCACTTATACTTGTTACATTTTGACTTGACACGCCCATTAAAAAAATAATAATTTACATTGTTATTTCAAGACACTACCCTTATTAAATGATATTTAATATTATGTCTTAAAAAATAATTTAAAAAATAAATAATTAATGTTATGTAAAATATGATAAAAAAATTATTTTTCTAAATATAATGTGACAAAGAAAATGGCGGGAAGTTAGTTGATTGGAGGCAAGACTGGGGAGTAACAGAAAAGGTGCCTGGTAATAGTAGAGTCCCCACTTCCTTGCCGCAACAGAATCAGATTTCGTTGACTACGTGGCATCAACAAAGAATAATCTCACCATTCAACAATCAAAAAGAAAAGAATTCCCCGCTACGTATATATTCATTTCGATCACACGTAATTACTTACGTACTGTTCACAGGTAAAAGGAGAGAGGAAAAACAACACTAAATTCTCATTTCCTTTCCAGACGATTCGATCCGATAAATTTTGATTATACAGAAATCAACTGAGGCTTCGCTTCAGCTGTTGATTCGAAAATTGTTCGTGTTTCCTCTGTTCGTTCGATTGCGGAGAGCCTAATTCACCTCGACTGACAGTGAGTGCTATGTATTGATCTTAGTGGAAGCACAACCTGTGAGTTGTTTTCATTTTCCTTGAATTTCATTTGCTAAATTAGCGTTGTGTTCTCTGTTGAATACACTGTTCAAAGGTGTGTAAATTATTAGCATTGATCTAAACCCTAGCTCCTTCTTGGTTCTGATGTTGTTTTTCTGCTGAATTTTGAACGGAAAATATAGGTATATGTTTTTACGTGATATTGATATGTATTCGTGATTATAGTTAGGGAGTTCTGTTGTGGAGTATTAAATAGGACGTGGATGTTGTCATGAACAGTAGTTCTGAATATTCAAAGAGGTTTTGCTGAGATTTTAGGTGTAATTGCTAAATGCTAGGACAGTTTGTTATAATGTAGTTGATGCAACTAATTTTTTTGATAAGGTGACACTAGTAGTGTAATAATCTTAAAAACATTTTTGGTTATTCGGCACAATGATAAGAGAAACCTGCATGTCATCTACTGCATTTGTTTTTTTTTTTTTTGGTAGGAAAATTGCCATTTCCTAACAGTTCGTGTAGAGATTCTTCCAAAATCTATTTTCCTTATTTTATGTTTATTGGTTCTTCTGTAATAGTCTATATGATATTAATATCCTTACTCTCTTGTACTTAGAAATCTTCTTATGGAGGAACCATGGGAGCTCGTTTGCCAGCTACCAGACGTTTGGTATTGTCGTGATCAAGGTGCCAGAGTTCATATAACTGCTTAATGAACAACCTACAGAGGAACAGTCTTGGAGAGAGGAATGTGGAACAGGTGACATTTATTGCTAAACTTTTCTGTTCTTTGCTGCTTAAGAACAGAGCAGATATTGAAGAAGGGCAAACAATTAGTTTCACTGTAACAGCTCCACATTGTGCTTGGTAAATTTCCTTTACCTCCAGGAATAGGTCTTTTGTGAGAACAGAAAAAATCTCACCACCATTATGAGAAAGTTGGCTTCTTATTCCGAAGTAACACTATAAATGTTTGTATTCATTTAGTCAATATAGGAAAAGAATACACTATATATCCTTCTGGTTCACCTAATCATGCAATGAATAGATTCATGACAATAATTATATCGACACCTATGTTTTTGTTCTCGGGACGTTTACATTATGTTTGCTTGTCAAGACGGATGATGCAAAAAGAGAGGAAGTTCCTTATGAATTCATATATTAACAACTGCTCCTAATATCTGCATTAAGCTGCAATACATCCATGATGACCATAATTTTAAAATTAGAAGTCAAACTTAAGATAACATAAAGGATGCTTAGTTATTTCTTTTTCTGGTTGCTCCACCACAGACAACTATTTACTGTACTGCCTGTTATTAATTGGTTTCACTTGTAAAACAACCAATTTGCTTCTTCTTTTTCTGGGAGAACATGTAACCTGATTATCTTCTGTAGAAATCTAAAAATGTTATTCTCAGTTAAAAGGAGATAAAAGCATTGCTGTCACAAATTAGATCCAGTTGATTGAAGTTCAGGTCCATCTATAAAAGTTAGCATTCTGTATCATGAGTTGACAAAGGAAGGTCAATGAATGATTGGCAGGAAGGGAGATGATAATGGAAGTAGAATTGTGCACTGTAAAGATGTGGGATAGGGAGCACAAAACATACCCATATTGAAGTCAACTGTTTAAAGAAGAAAAGGACTATAGTGTACTTGAGCTCATTTGGACATTATGTGTCCTCATGTTCTTACCTCTTTCCCTCTTCTACTTTAGAACTCCAGAAACTAAGATGTGGACCTTTAGGTTTCCTTGTTAAATAGTGGAAAATTCATATATTCTCTTAATAACCGCACACGTCAAGAGCAAGGAAATGTCTGTTGCTGACACGCTTTCTATGAATGAGTTGTTTGTAATCGTCAACCTACAGATCCTTGTTTTTGCAACTTGCAGGCCATTACAGCCTTAAAAAGAGGATCATACCTACTGAAGTATGGACGCAGAGGAAAGCCAAAGTTCTGCCCTTTTCGTCTTTCTACTGTATGGGCTTTGTATTAGATTGTTCATTATTTCCCAATCTTTTTGCTTATTTTTTCATCAATTTATATTAAACTGATGGTGAAATAAATGTGGTTGGGTTTTCAATCCTTGAGCGTAGGTTACGTAAAGCTCTACACTTTCAGTTTTATATTTCTTTTGTTCAAGCTACATGGTTGCTTGGTGTAATTGCTTGACCTGTACTGTGGTATCTTTCTCATGCCACGAGGGGATTGAGTTGAAGTTTTAAGTGTTGGAACTTGGTAAGAAGGATGTTTAGAGCATCCCAGGCCAGCTCTATGTTCTTTCTTTGTTCTGCTGCTTCTCCCTTCCCCCCTCCCCCTCTCTCTCTCGCGCGCGCACGCATGCGCGCGCACACACCCAACACCTTTACACAAATTCTTTTTACACATACCTATTTCGCTGCTTCAAATAAGGGGTATTCCTCTGAAGTTGTGTAACCCATTCTGAAATTATCATCCATCAACTGCTTCTGATAGACTAATTTCAGGATGAAACAAGGCTAATATGGTATGTCGAAAAGGAGAAGCAGCTTGAATTGAGTCAGGTTTCAAGGATTATCCCCGGTCAACGAACTGTAAGATCTTAAGCTATCAACATCACGCACATCAAACTTCATACAAAGCGGTATTGTGCGACTGATTGCATTTTCTTTAATCTAAAATGACATTGTAGGCAAATTTTCAGCGGTTTCCTAGACCTGAGAAAGAATATCAGTCATTTTCACTTCTATATGGGAAAAGTTCCTTGGATTTGGTAAGTAATACTTACAGTCTTACAGCACGCCACATTCCCTTCTAAGTTTCGTCACTTCCATAAATTGGAATATATATTTTTTTTTGAGTAGAAAATAGTCATCAAACAGTTAGATATGACTACTTTTCTGTGTACAGGGAAGTGTGACATTTAGATAACCCCCAATCTAACAGAAATTTTTTATTATTGAGCCACTATTAATTAATTGATTAACAGTTAGCTTTGAATGCCTTCCACAGTTAATAGGTCGGCTCTCTTTTGAGGTTAGAAATTCTGGCTATGCATTTTTATTTCATACCTTAGTTGCCTTTCTGTTTTTTCTTAAATGTAAATCTATGAAATACTTATGCAAGTAGTATATGGAGATGGTGTAGAACATTGGAAATTGTATCTTCATGCGTAATTGCCGAAAGGAGACACTTTCTATATTGGTCAACAACCAGCCAATCTTCATCTGTATTTTAATGACATATGCACTTTGAGTCACGTGCTTGGTTCAGGAATAATATATTGTAGATTTGTAATAACTGCCCATTTCATTGGTTAAAATACAGCATTTAAGAAAGTGGATGTCTTTATACTTGCATATCATTTCACTGATATTGTAGAGATGCAGATGCTTGTGTCCTTTCTATTGAGTGAGGATTTCCATTCTTTAAATTCCAGAGATTGAATGGGTTATTGAAGCAGGATAATACGAATCTCTGTCCTTGCAAAAAGTTAATGTTCATTACTGGTTAGATATGGTTAGCATAAAGATCATCATTATAGCATGTTTATTTACTTCCGAAGTATATGGACTAGAATTCTCAGAGTTAAGAAAATAGGATGATCCAGAATACGGTGATAATAGTAGACCATTGCTATTGATACAAAAATGGAGAATTCTTGAAGAATTTTATATCTTTAGATGATAGAATCAAGTCAACAAAATGAACCTTTTGGCAGATCTGCAAAGATAAGGAAGAGACAGAAGTCTGGTTTGTTGCTCTCAGGGCTTTGATATCTCGGAGTAACTGTCAAAAGTGGACAAGCGATATAAGACATGGTGCAGCATATTCTGATGGTTCGTCTTCTGTGACACAACGATGTTCTCACTCTGCTTTGTCAAGTAGCAGTGGAAGTAGCAGTACACCCTATGAGGTACTTACTATGACGCTTTTATCAGTAAGTTAATCGATTTACGGTCCTGACTCCCTTTTATTTCTCATGACAGGACCGAACGAAAAATTCATTGGGTTCAGTTCCATCTCAGAGTCCTCCAAAAAAGAGATTAGAAAGAGCATTTTCTGACTATTTACTTTATAATTCAGCCTCAAAATGTTCTTCCAACAGAGAGTTTGTCACTAGTTCCTTCAACTCAAGATCATATGGAAACTTAGATGATGAAATTGGGCAGAGCTCTGCAGATACTCTCCGGATTAGTTTTTCCAGTGCCATTAGTTCATCTAGCCAGGGATCTTTAGCAAATACTGATACACTTTGTGACATTTTAATATGGGGAGAAGGAATTGGTGATGGCCTGCTAGGTGGTGGGACGTGTGGACTTGGAAAATCTGAAGGTGCAAGAAGGGATGCACCTTTGCCAAGGACCTTGGAATCAGCATTACTACTTGATGCTCAATATGTTGCTTGTGGGAGCAGACATGCCGTACTAATCACAAAGCAAGGAGAGATTTTTAGTTGGGGAGAGGGGTTAAGTGGCAGACTAGGGCATGGAGTGGAATCTGACATTTCTAGCCCAAAGCTTATTGACACTCTCTGTGGGTTGAATGTTACGTCAGCAGCATGCGGAGATTATCATACTTGTGCCACAACAATCAGTGGAGATCTCTATACATGGGGTGAGGGTACCTTTAACCTCCTTGGGCATGATACTGGAATCAGTCACTGGATCCCCAAAAAAGTAAGGGGTCCTTTGGTTGGTAAGCATGTCTCATATGTCTCTTGCGGTCCTTGGCATTCAGCAGTCATAACATCAGTTGGCCAACTTTTTACTTTTGGTGAGGGAACATTTGGTGCTCTAGGTCATGGGGATCGTAGTAGCATTGGCAGTCCTAGGGAAGTTGAAGCTCTACAAGGACGAAGAACAGTTAGAGTGGCATGTGGGCATTGGCACACTGCAGCTGTGGTAGAGCTCTCTTTTGACGATGCCGGTTCTAGTAATTCCCCACCTTGGAAGCTTTTCACCTGGGGAAATGGGGATGATGGACAACTTGGACACGAAGATAATGCTTCTAGACTCACTCCATGCAACATTGTACAGTTGGATGGCATTAACTTCAGTAGAGTAGCCTGTGGCCATAGTATTACAGTTGCTTTGACAACATTAGGACAAGTATATACAATGGGGAAAGCTGCTTATGGGCAACTAGGAATTCCTGGAAGTACCGGAAAGTTTCCTTCTCGTGTTCAAGGAAAGCTTACAAATTGTTTCATTGAAGAAATAGCTTGTGGCTCTTTCCATGTTGTGTCCTTGAGCTCAGACTCTGAGATTTACACGTGGGGAAAGGGAGTAAATGGACAGCTAGGACATGGAGACAATCATGATAGGAACACTCCTACACTGGTTGAAGCACTGAAAGCAAAAAAAGTAAAGTTTGTGGTCTGTGGAAATAATTTTACTGCTGCCATTTGTCTACACAGAGAAGTGTCGATTGCTGATAATTCCATTTGTGCTGGATGCCAGAGTCCATTTAATCTCAGACGAAAGCGTCATAACTGCTACAACTGTGGGCTTGTCTTTTGCAAAGTGTGCAGCAGTAAAAGATCTTTAAGAGCTTCTTTGGCTCCAAAAATGAATAAACCTTATCGTGTGTGTGAAGATTGTTTTACTAAATTGAACAAGCGCTTGGATATTGGATTGACTTGTCTACCACCGAAGGCCACTTTTGAATGCTTACAGAAGAATACTGGAGAGAGGAAGAAAGAGACCTCGCCTTCTAAACAAAAAGGCCTTCTCTCTAGGCTGTCCTCCTTCCATTCATTCCGACGGTCTGACAATCAACATTTCAGAAAGAACCAGAAGCAAGATTCAAACTCTGACAATGTCTCTCCAATTCCTGAAGTATCTCACACATCAAGCCCATTGATATCTTTTTCTGATTGCCCCGAGAAATTGTCTGTTTCTTTTGTTGGATCAACAAGTCATTCTCAAGATGATTCTCCTGCTTCTTTTGAATCAAGTTCAGCTTATTCTGTGTCTCTGAGATCTGCTTTTGCTGGACAAGCAAATCACGAAGTGGATCTTGATGATTCGAAGCAAAATGAAAGTCTGACAAAGGAAATTTCAATATTGAAGGAGCAGGTAAAAATGGCCAATATTTTTTACCAAGCTTCTTTGTGCTGCATTCCTTTTTTCCCTGATAAAGTAAGGGTAATTTTATTAAAGCTATTACCAAGAAGGTACTGCAAGAAAGTACAAAGAAGTATGACAGACTTCATTACAAAGTTCGCTTCAGAGTCCAAAAAATTCACAAAAGGATCAATATCTTCTAATTGTTATTCCTTGCACCAGATATGTAAGCTCTGAATGCATTTGTATTTTACAAAAATAGATGCTGTATAACCTCCTCAAAGCATCTCTATCTATTTCTAGGCATATAGTCCGTATAATGCCCAGTGGGATAGTTTCCCAAATCTGTTTCACTTTGCTGCTAATCCCGTGTCCCTGTCAGCGCGACATTAAAGCTTTCCAAATTCTTTGGCTTCACTTACCCCTCAAAACACACCAGAATAGTGCCCAAATCTTCCAGGACCACTGTTGCTGCATTTTTCCATACCTAGAAGAATCATTGAAGTAGAAGACACATGTTTGTTAAAGTATCAGAATTACTCATCACTTTTGTTTTTTCCTATATGTGAGAATTACAATCACGTTAGGGAACATGTGGGATGCCTTTGAACTTGTTACGGAAATTGGTGGAACCATCACCCACTAGCCCAATGAAGGAAAAAAGAATAAAAGAAGTATATATAATGGATGGGCTGCATGTGATTAATTGTACGTTTTTCGTACCTAGGGTATCCTGGTTTGGCTCACAAAGTTGCTGTTTAACTAATTGTATGTCATTCAAAAGTCTTGATTGTAGTTACATTTGGACTATTTTTATGAAGTACTAGTTAACTTATATATCAACTTCGCCAGAAGACTAACTTGGCGAGGATACAGTTCCCTTTTTAGATCATATCTCCTTGCGGATATGATTACGACTTCTGAATACTATGCTGCTGGACAGTTCAATTTCTCAGTAACACTTGGTTTTAGTTTATATTGATGTTCTAATTTTGTTGCTCTCCTTCACTAGACTTAATATATTCTTAGTATAACCAAAAGACTTGAGATTTTAGAACATTTATCCTGCACCAACTTTTCCTGTTTCTTTTATATAGCATCTATTAAAGAGACCTGCCCTTCTGTTAACATTCTTTCTGTACAGTTCCAATTTA
The DNA here is from genome assembly GCA_026153255.1 of Solanum medicagineum. Classification (NCBI taxonomy): domain Eukaryota; kingdom Viridiplantae; phylum Streptophyta; class Magnoliopsida; order Solanales; family Solanaceae; genus Solanum; species Solanum medicagineum. The sequence goes on from JAPFFP010000070.1 coordinate 23,977,286, forward strand.
CTGCTCTGCTATTCCCATTTTATTTTAGTATGTCTTTTGTATTAGAGATTTTTCTTTAGCTAATACCATTTTCACCCATAATTTCATAATTTGAGCTGTTCTTAAATTGTTTCAAAAGAGTCATTCGGGATAGAAGTCGCTAATTGGATCAGCAACTTAATCCTTTATTCTAATTTGATTGAAATTATTTTTGAATTCCACTACTTGAAATCAAATAGTTACTCTTCATAGTTCTACACCACTTAACTAATAATCCAGCTCTTCTTGAACTACAATTCTCACAGTGCAGGTATATATGAACTCCTAAGAGAATATCAATAGCTATTTGGATAGATGACGTCTTTTTCAAGCAGTTCTACTTTTGGAAACATTTTTAGAATGGTTGGAACAACAGGATAACGGTTGGTAACAATATCAAGAGAAAACTTTGTTTAGTAATCTTGACTGGTCCAAAATAGTTTTTCGTGCACAATATCCTGTTGTCCATTGAGAAAGATTGTGTTACTGTGGTTTTCTAATATTTGCACTAGATACTGGTACTTGTCTTGCAAAGGCTTTTCTTGAAATAGTCCAAGGACCAACTGACTAGAAATAGCAGCCAGCTTAAAAGTTATAGTAACCTAATTTATTCTATGCAGTATTACTTATCCTTTCAAACAAAGAAATTTGTAATATAGGTTGATTTGTATGTGCTCGATTGCACCTGAGATATACCCTATGCAGGTAGAGATTCTTACGCAGAGATCTCTATTCTTAGAGGCTGAGCTTGAGAAAAAATCAAGGCAACTACAAGAGAGAACTGAAGAAGTTAGAATGGAAATAGACAAAAATAATGCAGCGAAGGAAGTAATCAAATCTCTAATTACGCAGGTAGACTTTTTTGTTTACATCCTTAAATATATTCCGCAGTTAATTGAAACATTTATATACTAATCATCAATTAGATTTGGAAATCAAAATTTCCTGTGGAAATTCTGTGTACAAAGAAATCATAATTCAATTGTTAATTGTTTATTGATACATCCAGCTGCTTCTTTTACTGGTCCAAAGTCTAGCCCAAGAACATCGATTGAAACTAAGTCAAAGTAAGTACCTGATAAATAGTTTTAGCATTTAAGTTAGCAGGGAGAAAGAAGAAAGGAGAATGTGAAACCAATAAATGTGAAAAAGAAAAGCGCCTAAAAAAAAAATAATAATCACAGCTATTAGAACTGGTAACAAAGGTCCTAGATTATATCCAGTTCAGTTACTCTAGCGAAGCTATTTTTTTCCTTTTTTTTATTATATTTTTGTCTTCGAATGGTAAATGGAAATACATTGGTTGCAGCTTAGCCCATAAATTTTTATCTCAAGATACTTGAACAAAATATGTTGTGATTACAAACTGCAGATAATTAGAGATATGTTAGAGGAACATAAGATATACTAGCGTGTATATGTTACATGCCTGACTGCTCGTTGAGTTAGGGAAACACCCTCTTAAGCCCTGCATCTGGAATCATTCTTTCCAAATTCAGTAGCAGTTCTGGATAGCTTTTCATCATCCTTATAGGACTCTATCCTTATTTTGGGCTGTAACTACTATTCATTGAATTGTTCTTATTCTTGTGTTCTATTTCTGGATCCTCTGCTAGGTAAAGGGCAATACTGCAAGAACACCTCAGGATGGTTCTGCAGAACATCTGATCCATTCAACGATGACACCTACAGTGACTTGAACCTTGTTTCAGGAAGGAGGAAACCAACCAGCTGGATTTCATTATACTCCTAATCTTTTTTCACTTGTCTGCGGATCGCTGAAGATTTATGGTAGGTTTCGCGATTATTTATTTATTCCATTTAACTTTTGTGTCAGTGAGTGGTTAATTATGCTTTGGGGAAAAAATAGTCAGTTACAATCTGGATAGAGTTTGCTTAGAGTAAGCATTGATGCCTTTCATGCTCCTACTGACTTTTGATTGACACAGAGAATTAATCATCAAATAAATAAATGGCATGCTTCAAGAAGATAAATAATACATTTTGTACTTAACTGCTTCTTCAGGGCAGATTCTTCTGGCTGACAACTTACCTATATATCCTTCCATGATCTTTTAAGAAAGTTACAAAATGTAGTAATCTGGAAACATATTACTCAACTCACTCTTTATCAAACTGTGTCTGCATGTATGTGGTGGTGGTGAAGGGGCTGTTTGTTCAGATTGATAATCTAGTATAAGTGGCAACTTCTTTGATCTTTAGAAATTCTATGCAATTTGATTTCTGGAATATAGCTTTACATGTTAATTTTTTCCAATACTTTTGTACAAGGGAAGGTGGGTAGACCCGAACATAGATTTATGATTGTCCTATTTCTGGCCAAAACGAACTTCCATCTGATTCTAGTGAGTATTGACCTATAGGGTATAACCCGCTCAAATCGCCCAGATTAGAGAGAATTGAATTCTTCCTTCTTTATGAAAATGAAAGAAAAGTAACTTGTACCATCTTCTCCATTCAAGAATGAGAAATCTGTTAAAGATAAACCCCTCCCAGTGCATGAAGTTTACTAGAGAAGCTATTTATGATAAATTTCTTGTTAGAACTATATACCAAAGTGACATAGTACTCCTATGATAGGTTGATACATGTCCATGCTGCCATGTGTGGTTTACACTCACTAATGATATTGGACCATAATCTGACTAAATATTCTTAACTCAGTATATTTACTTCAATTGCATCATGTGAAACCAGAAATAGTGGGTAACTATTGATGAAAAATTTGCAACTGCAACTACATTTTAATGGAAGTTATCTGCATCTCTGTGCATGTGCAGTTGGAAATGTCATCAATGTCTAAAAGTTCATCTGAGAACTGGAAATGCACGCCAATTAATTCAAGGGAAAGAGTCTTATTACCTGTATAACCGTTTGATACTAATGAAGCTCTCTCTCTCTATTTGAAGTGTTGGAACATATTTGGATGAACGGAAGGGTGCTGTTTCTATGATGGTAGGTGAAAGAATCATGATAATAAGTATGGAGGAATTCAATGAGCTGTTGAAGTACTATGCTTACCCACTTCATGTCGGTCTCTTTCTCCCAATTCTGTAAAGAAGTATGGAGGACTTTTTTTTTTGTTTGTCTCGCTCCTAGAATGTAGATCTTGTCAATTTAGATGATGTTACAAAAGAATAAAAGTCAGTTTAGATGATGATACAAAAATAAAAGTTTTAGCAATATCAGTAGTCTGATCAAATACATAATACCAAATTATTCCAGGAGAATTCGCAGTTTCTCAAGTTTACCCGAGCACGTCATTTTGGCCGGCATCTTTTGAGACTAATTCCCAACCTAGGTGTGTTTGCTGTTTAGGAAAATATTTTCTTTTAAGGAAGTCATTTCCTTATTTTTAAACTCGTGGGAGTACTTGTGCACCCTTAGAATGATTATATTTTCACACCTTCCTAAACATGAAGTGCGGTGTCGTTAAGAGAATAAAAATAATTAAGTGTATTTATGTATGACAAGTTTTTACCAAATAAATAAGTTGGCGTTCTCACTGATGCAATTTAGATGGCTAGCAGTTAATGATGTATCTGTCATATCAGTAATGTCAAAATTTAAATAGCAAAAAGAACCCCTTACAATTGAGTTTTTTCAATCTTACAGCTACATTTCGTCAGGGGCAAAAAGAATTCTGAGAGCAGCCTGGGTGTATTCTTTTGAGTACTTAGGTGTACTTGAATAAGTAGACGGCATACTTAAATTTTGCTATATGCAGAAGAAGTGAATTCGATTTGCAATAGTCTTTTTTCTATTTTGTTATCTGCGGAAGCGAAGCATATTTATTTTTTTTCTTGATTGTTTATCCTAATGCCTATTTTCCAAACGCCTCATTTATTTATATCAAATCATTACATTCACCTTTAAAACTTGTACCTTAACCAGCATGGCCATGGACGGCGAATAACAAAATACATAATGCATTGCTCTTTGGTAAATCAGGCAAAGATGCTTGTACCCTTGTGCCTTTCTACTGGAGCATAATGGTAAGGAGAGTCTTATACAATTAGTCATATTTTGTTAAGCTTTGCTAATGTATGTCTACTTTCCCTTTTTTGTCGTAGGATGTCAGAGTTTCATGTGGAATCACATGATAACAAGCTCACTGTAATGGCAATTAGTGCCTTTTGTTTTCAGCTTTACGCTCATTCCCAAGTTTTTAACTCTGGAAATTCTTTTTCCTGCTGAAGAAGATATAGTAATTCAAGTATTCAACTAACAATACTTGATAGTTTTGGTTTAAAGGTCAGAAGGTGGTGAACTTGAAATTTGAAAACTAAGAAAAAGGGAAGAGAATTAGAAATATAAGAGGAAAAATAGAAGAAACTTTTGATTTGTGGAAGGTGTACCTTCATGGTACACTCTTTCAATTAAAGTTGACTTATATGGTACTCTCAACGTTGATTACAAATCCGGCTTGATTGGAGGTATCTCCATCAAGTCCACATAGAGAACGACTTTTTTCAAAGCCAAAAAAAGAAACATGGTTGTACACACCAGAAGCTTAGCAACATTTCATCAAAGATGAACCAATAACCTCTACATTTAAGAAACTACTGCACACAAATCTTACTTATCATATTCCACTTCCGGTTCAGTATTTACTTCCATCCACAGAGTGACTTAGAACTTCTTGAGCTTCGGCCAAAGCTGATTCTCTTGCATCAGCAGCATATAATATCTTTTTAACTGCCATAGCCATCTGTGAAATGCAATAATACCAACCCCACATGATTAGATAACTCGTAATACACGTTAATGACAGAATGAAGAAACTTTTCTCTAACTGTGAGATACAAAAGGAGCAGTGTATTCAGCATTATGCTTAAACATAATTGCCACCCAATGTACTATCACTTAAATCTCTAAATAATGGGAAAACAGCAGAAAGAGGGTCAAATAATTTCTCTGAAACACTTTCCATAGCCAGCATAATTCAAAAGAAAGCAAAGTAAACCAAACTACTCCTTTCCATGTTATACATATAAAAAACATTAACAAAGAAAATCCATGACACAAGCAACTGGTGTAGTTTTGTAAGCTAGAGAGGGACTGAGTTTAGGGGTTCAAAACTATCAGTGGTTATGAAATAGAAAGAACAAAGTTCCTATCAGTGGTTATGAAATAGAAAGAACAAAGTTCCTTTAGCCCAATAACCACACATAGTACAATTACATATATACTGATCCTTCTCAGGGATGTTTGCTTGTTATCAGTTAGAACTTAGACATGCACAAGAAAGTCACGCTATAGAGGAACTTTGGTAGCTAGTCAACTACATCACAATCGTTCTGCTCTGTTGAGATAATAGAGAAGAGCTTACTGGGACATCTTCTAAATCTGGAGTCTGACAGAGAATCTCAATATCTCGCAACTTTGCAAAATAAAAATCTCTTTCTTTCTCCAAGTGGTCAACAGAGAGCTTGAGATCTGTAACCTGGATGATTAAGATACGAGTGTCAATAAGCATTCGAAGTACTACCAGGCAACAAAAACAGTGAGTTTACAGCAGGAAAAGTAGCAATTAAGAGTTATATAATCAAGTGGATACTAATTAGAGAAAGCAAAGAAAAACAATAACACTCCGTAACAACTGCACCACGATCGAGGTCTAGTTGGGATCTGTTATGAGAATCCAGAATATCCATTCCCCTCCATTTCGGCTTTTTCTTTCCACTACTAAATAAGTCATCTCTCAGGACAAGTTAAGGATTCTCTAAAGCTGAGAATTAATTAAATCTTGGCATAGCCTTGTGCTGTCATAACATCTATAACCACACTTAAAAGTTTCCGTCAAAAACCGAACCTAATGTCGAAAAGAAAGGAAAAAAAAAAAAAAAGAGCCAACAGCAGCAGATGTGATCCCTTAAATACGTAACCGAACCATCTTAAGCTTTGAATGTTCTACATTTTGGTGTGGGTTGGCAGTCCATAAAGTTCAGAAGATTCTGTTAGAATAGGAGTATCTTTTGACCATACAGAAACAAGTACTGTGATTGACTAAGCCAGCTTAAATTGAGCTTGAAAATTAGAAGAGACAATCGTTCATTCAATCAATCAATCTGCTGAACGCTAAGCAGTAGGTTTTGAAAAGATCCAACTTCACACAAATAAAAGATTATTACCTCCTTTGACAAAGCCTGAATCTCCATTGAAGAGTTAACCCCACCCCTTACTGGACTTGACCTTCCTTCTTTTATTCCTAGTCAAAAACATAGTTTAGGAAAAGCAATAATAACCGAGAATAGATAAGGAAAATATCATTGTCGCTCACCTGAAATCTTAGCAATGCCTTCTCCTAATCCAGGGTTATGGAAGTTGTTAGTTTGCAATGACTTTGCATTTCTCTGAGAACCCTTCACATTTCGTTCCCTCCCAACCTTACTTCTGCGTTCCAGAGGATTATAGTTCCTGCACAACCAGAAAAGGAAAGACAACTAACGAGAATCTGGCATCCAAGTTTTAGAAGTAACAAAACACTCTAGTATGTGAGAAGAAGCACATACTCATTCATAATACCACCATTTACAGACTCACAATAGCGCTTCAGCCACTGCAGAAACTCCAAATTATCCAAAGGACGACCCTTAACAAGCCTGTTAACTTCAATATGCTGCAAGCAGAATGGAAACCAACTGTAAATTTTACCAAAAAGAATCATCTAGTTCCTCTCCACAGGTTATTTAGTTTCACCGAGGTTAATCCTTGAATCCGGTATTGTGCAGGTAATACAGTATGGAAACTCTAAAAGGAATCGTTCCTCGAACTCAGCATTGAATTAGTATGTCTGAATGTTTTCTAAAATATTCTCTATTTTTTTGTAAACATGGTGTCCAGACAACTTCCTCATAGCTCAACTATTCCACCAAGTACCTGCTATCTCCCAATTTCTTTATTTTATTTTATTGTTATTATTATACATTATTATTATTGTTATTATCTGAAACATAAGATGAGCACAATCACAGATCCAAAGTGCTAAATACAGAAAAGTAAACACTAGGTGAGACAAGTATGTTGAAAGATTTAACCCGCACTTCATATGACAAAGAAAAAAAGCCAAAAAGAAATGACCCTGAGAGGTTCACAATTGGAAGAAAGAAGGGAGCCAAACTTTTTGAGTAAAAAGATCAACATAAAACTTGAAATGTGTTTAGTAAGAAATTACCTTGTCAATTTTTAGCTTGGTAAAAACATCTTGCAGCACTTTGTAGTTTTGGATCATGTCATATTCAGTCCTTGCGTCAAAGTTGACCTGTAATCAAATATGATCGATAAAAGATGCCACAACAAATCAAACATGTTATGATAGGACCACCAGAACATCACATGCGCAATCACCTTGTGCATTGGAACAGCTCCAGGATGGGTCATGTCCATCATCTGACACTGCACAGCCCCTGATGCAGCCTAACATAATAAATATGTAATAAAACATAATCATCAACATTTGAAAAGGAAATTATCATTTATGCTTATTCTACTGTATAACCTGTAATATTTACTAAGTTAAATAACTCAACATTTGAAGGTTGCTGAAAATGTAGGCTAATCTTTTCGACTCACTACAAAAGATGCAACTAGAACCTTCAAAGCAAACTGTGATACTAGCTCAAACCCACTTCATAGATAAACCACATAGGCATTTGCTCATCTAGTAACATAAATTTGAAAGGAGAATAAGAACAAATTTAATCTGTTTTAAGGATCAATGTCTTCCTACTAGAAAAATTTGATCCATCTTTTGTATGACTAGACCTCTTCGGTCATACATTCCTCAATGTCCAGAGCTTCTTAGTGATATTTCCTTGTCCATCTCATTTTGATTGGACACTCCATGATTTAATATGAACATACCAAAAGCTAATTTCTTCCCCACCAAAAATGAGAAATAAATAATTGATTTACATGATTAAACAGCAGCAAGATAATATGGTCCATTCATGTCTGTATTAAACTGTTTATAATCATACTGTAAGTAATATAATTCTACCCCCTTCTTTAGCATGTTATTCATGTGCCTTTCCTCAAAAAGTGGATGTTTACAAAAATTAAGCAGATCATTAACACCAATATAGGTTGAACATAAATGTAATACTTGAGAGATCATGTTCATTGCATCACCTTGGTGTCCAGGATTATAATTCAAAAGACTTCCATTGCACTTTACCCTACTACTCCTCTTAACTGTTACACCAGTAATATTAACAGGCATTTATCTTGAAATATGTTACCTTGAGAACTAAGATAACTAGGTAATGTAAAATCAATTAAATAACCACAGAGGCTTCACAATTTAGTATCATTGTCATAGACCAGCAGGAAATGAAGATTTATAGAAACAACTTCCTCGAGTAAATATTGAACTATCAAAATCAACCACGTCCACTATAAATGGATTCTACAGCCGTATCCAATACGGATACCAAAATCCCCAAATAATGAATGTCGGTCCTCGAGTAAAAATTGAACTATCAAAATCAACCACGTCCACTATAAATGGATTCTACAGCCGTGTCCAATTCGGATACCAAAATCCCCAAATTATGAATGTCGGTGAACTCACAGCTATACAAAAAGTACATGATGCGAACTCCAAAACACAATTAAGTAAAATTTCACAAAAAAACAGCCAAAGAAAAAACAGCAATAACAATGTCTCAATCAAACTAGCTAAATTCGTCATATGAATATCAATATCCAATTCCCTCATTTACACCGAAACATCCTACTTTTACAGGCTTGTATAACACAATGACGGCAAAAACAGAAGGAAAATTCGAGGAAATGCACAATTCCTCGAGAAAATTGAAGCATCTATCTCATTACCCAGAAACCGACAGAAAAAATATTTGGAAAAATCAAACAACTCACAAATCAAATTCCACACCAAAAACCTTGAAATTCATCCCCAAAAAACTCGAGATATAGAAAGACAAAACCATTCAAACGAAAGAAAATCACGAAATGGGGGCATGATGTACACCTCTTCAATGCGGGTGAGATTGAGCTGCAACCTGGCATTGATCCATGTCAATAGCTCATTCCTTCCAACAAAATAGGCACTGTCCATTATCCCTATATTCGCCATCCCTCTTCGTCTTTCAATCCTAAGAAAGCAGATGGAATGACTTCTTATAGAAAAAAACGAAAAAAGCAACTCACATTATGGAATGAGAAGAAGAGAGATATTACTATTTATATACTAGTACATTGAAGAGAGAGAGAGAGAGAGCGTGAAGCAAGGGATTTTGTATTTCAAATTACTCAGATTTTAATATATAGCCGTTCCGTTTTAGTAGTATTTATTTGGATTTGTTAGCCTAACCTATTGTACTTAATTACTTGATTCCATTAAATCGTCATGAAATCATGATGCAAGCAAGCGGGTCAATTCAGCTCTGCTCTCATTTAATGTTACCTTTGGCAGTGAGTTTAGACGTGAGTTATATGTCGTGTGAAATTTTGTACAAGTAATATCTTTTTTATTTCAATTTATATGATTTACTTCTCGTTTTAGTTAGAATAATATTTGTTTATTTAGCAACAATTTAACTTTAATATTTTTATTTAACTGTGCAAATACCTATGACTCATTTTAGATTACAAGTTTGAAATCACTCTTCCTTTTTAAATTTCATGTCAAGTCAGACTAACCTATACAAATTAGGGCGGAGGGACTACTATATTTGATATGGCTAATTAAAGGATAAATTATTCATGTATAAGATTAACACTATGATATTTGATTTGCAATTTAGAAACTCACATAACTAGTACATGTATGAGTTATATAAGAATCTTTATATTATTTTATTCAAATAGAATATGGAATAATTAATTTATGTATATAAAGTATTGCATAGATTCGTTCATAACTAATCAATACATTATGAATACCTACACAATTCTAACCAGCTACCAAACAACTCTTCATTGTGATCATGTTGTTTATTTATTTATTTTTTAACTTCACCTTATACTCTTCTTTTCTTGTAGGTTTATTTTTAAAATTATTAACATAAACATAAAATTTATTTTAACATAATATTTATCAAATCAATATAATATAATGCAATACATTTATTTTATAAAATATTAGGTAATAGTAAGTAAGAACCATCCAAAGGAGGTGTAAAAGAAAAGGATGGTTCTTGCTTGTATGCTGGTTTTGGAGAAAAGAATCATTTGCTTTTTTGATAGTTCCCTATATAAAATAGGAAGAGCGTGAGAGCGGACTGCAAGAAGTAAGCTTTTTGTCACTTTCGTGTTTGGATTTGGGCAGTTGCCACTTGTCCATTTTCTTAAGTTTGGGGTCCCAATTGACTTTGTGACCGTCATCTTCTATTATCGGGAACAACACTAACTAGTACCTTCTGCTTGCTCACTACAATGTTAAAGATTACATTTTCTACTGAAAAAATAAATGTACAGCTCAAGGACCTTGTCTAGCTGACAAAGCAAAATAATTTTTAGTTAGGTGAGAATTAATATGAAATATATGCCTTGTCTAGTTTTGTCTCTCAGAAAATAAACAAAACAGAAGTGGTTGTTCGTACAATGAATATGAGAGCTCAGTTCAAAAAAGTAATCTCCAAATTCATGTGTATAATACATGTAGATCAGTTAGATAAATCTTTTTGATCGAGTGATCAAATGTATTACTTTTCTTTCTCTTTTTATTCAATAAGGGACAATTTGACATGTATCTAGTATTTGCCCTGCTTGAAGATCAACAACCTTGTTGGTCATGAAGCCTAACACTGTTTCTTTGATCTTAGCCACCATTCGGAGTCTTTCATCCTTTTGGTCGAGATTGAATTTGATCAATCAAAAAGGCTAATTTGTTAGGCGAGAGAGCTCATACTGTAAAACCATTAATATCTTTTTAATCGATAAGAATAACTAAAACACAGTATTTGCAAGAAGAATTTTCGCATATAGCCACTCAAAAATACTTTAATTAGATTCCATAGCTATAATTTGGGTAATTATATTCTATAACTATAGTTATAATAGTGTTTGTATATTGCGTTATACAATTCACGAAGCGTTTGTATAATTTGCTATAACGTTTGTATATTTTGCTATATAATTCGTGAATCATTTGTATAATTAGTTATACAATTCGAAATTTTGTATAGCATTTGTATATTTAACTATACAATTGGCATACGACATTCGTATAATTTGCTATACAATTCGCAGTATTTGTATATTTTAATATACAATTCACACGACGTTTGTATAATTCTCAGTGATTGTATATTTGATACAATTCGCTGTACAAAGTCAAATTGTAATTATATAAAAATGCTAGACACGAGCCGTAATTATTTCAAACTATAGTTATATTAACTAATTAATAGAATATGTTTGCTCATCCACGTAATTTTCTCTATTTGCAATGTAGATATACATGAATTGCTTAATCTACTCTTGATGTTAGGGGTTTGTGACGATGTAATGGTTAGTTAACGATCAAATTGTTGGTTTTATTTTTTAACTCATGCATTAATGTTATAATCGAGATTTTTTCGTGGTGCTCGTCCTTCTTAGGTGTGTTAATCATATGAACACAAGTACCAAATCATAGTTTTGAGATTTTGTGCACCTTTAATTTAATAAAAAGGTATTTGGCCAAGTTAGAAAAGTGTAGATGGTGTGAAAAGAGCACCAAGTAGCCACTTTAAAGATTGTCATTTCAATCTTAGTCAATATTTGAAGAATTATTTTAACTGTTAGACAAAATTTAAATTAATAATGCAGATTTTGCTTTTTCTTCTCCTCCAATTTTTCATGTTTCGATTTAAAATTACAAAGCATTGAGGCCTTAAAGTTCAATTTTTTCATTAAAAACCTTTAGAACATTATATCCTTGAGTTCAATTTTCAATTCAGACTTCAACATTTTCAATTTTAGTGTTTTGAAGTTCTGCTTTTTTTCATTTAAATTTCATGAATGCCGAAATATAGTCTAAACTTCAGTCTTGTGTCATGAGGTTCAATTGTTATGGTTTTAGCTTCAAGCCATTAGAGCGGAAGAAACAATAACGAGTACACTAAATAAAGAATATTAGTACTGATCAATTTTAATGTAGTTTTCTTGTGCTTTAGTCACTAAAATGATACACATGTTAATGAAATTTCCACCATTCAAACTTCAGTTGGACTCTTATGATAATTTATGGAGTTTAAACGGTTTCAGAAAATTTCTTGATTGCTAGATAAAATTCTACCTTTTTAAATTGCATGATAAGCTTTAAATAATTTGTTAACACGATTAGCACTAAAAATAACCCAAAAAGTAGGTAAATTATCCTAGTTGTCCCCTTTTTGATACAATTAGTTCGTAAGCGGCTCTTTAATTTGTTTTCTACAATATAACAATTAAATTGTTTTCTAAAGATTCCTTTTAAACAAATTCAACACCACATTAGAATATGCTAGATTGTATTATAAAAAAATTATAAGTCATTATAAATTTTAGATATATTCTAACATTGTCTAAAGGTTGAACAATAGAAAATATTAGACATAATTCTAACATTATTCAAAAGGTATTTTTTTTAAGACTATATTTTAGAAATCACGATAAAATTTTAATAATGATCGAAAAAAATGGAGATTTGCGTCCATTAGCGAAAAGAGGGCTATCCTTGCACGTCGCGGGTCCAAAGCCAAATTCGGTATAACGGCCCAAATATGAAACCCAAACATGAATCACTTTTTATTGCGTTAAATCTTGCCAAAACCCTCTTTCTCTTTCTGCAGGCAAAATCAAATTGCTTAGCGTGATTCTTCTCTCTCCGTGCTCTGCCTCCAACTTCGTTCCACCTACACTCAGTTTCTGTTGTTATCATTGTGCGGCTATTCATGGCGAGGCAGAAGCTAAAATCGCTGGTTACGTCATCCACTGTCGGCGGTGAATATCTCGCTGTTTTGTCTCCCGATGGAACTGTTAGAGTAAGCTCTCTTACTTTAACGAGCCAGTTGAGTTTGTTCTTCTTGGGGGAATTATCGTACCAATGATGTTTACTTCACTTTCGTTTTCCATTTTTAGTTACGATGTTTTTTTTTTTTCCATTTTGGTATTTTCGGATTCTACCTTGCCGCGGGCTTCAAACTGTTTTTGGGAAGGAGTGCTAAATTCGAAAATTTTACAGTTCCCTAAATCCAATTTTGTATAGAGTTTTCAATGAAAGGCTATGCCTATTAGCGATTAATATGCTGATCTTTATGTTTTTAGAATATTGGGTAGGAGAGGTGTGGTTTAATTAAGAAGCTGATTGTTTTAACATTTTAGAGTATACATATGTATCAATAGTACTGCATTATGGAGGGGTTCCCTGTAGACACCTGTGTGACTGTATTTAAAAAATGATTTCGCTATATAGTCTTTGGTGCTCCATAACATGTTCATACTTATTTAGATCATTTGATGACATTATATAAATTCTGTTGTATTGTTTCTTGCAACAGTGCCTAGTGTAAGTCCTCCTTTTGCAACTTAGATGTCTTCACAGTCTATTTATCACCAAAAATATTATAATATCTGGTTGTACCCGACCTCAATTGGCATACTATCTGAAGAGGTTTTTGACAGAAGAAGAGTATTTGCTTTCTTAGCTGGAAACAGTAGTCTGAATGACTTTCTTATGATTGGTTAACTAAGTTATGTAGAAAGCAATAAGCAGAAATTTTTCATGACTTGAGCATACATGTTTGAACATTTCATATCGTCAAACATTTGAGCAATGTCAAAGGATGGAAAGAGTTGATGGCTCACTCAAACAAGATTTTACTGGCTACATCTAGCATGTTTAGCCTACTCGTTCTTTTTTTGATGCAAAAAGTACTATATTCAGCAGTATGTATTAAGAAGCCAGGTAACACGAAAGATTATTAACAGTGAAGAAAAGGTAGGATGAACAACTTATTGCTAATGAAGGAAGAGAAAACAACCATTTTCCATATTGCAAGCCAGTGCTCCAAAATCTTTATGTTGGTTATTATGCAAGCACACAAAAAGATATTATAATTCTCCCTAGATATTTAAACCCTCAGGGGTTGGCCTGGTGGTAATAGACTTGAGCCTGGGGTTTGCTTCCTTTCAAGGTCTCAAGATCAAAGCCCACTGGGTGTAAACAATTTCTGAGGGTCATCGGACTGGGTAAAACCTGAATTAACCGTGGTGCACTAGCGGAAAACTCCTTACCGAGGGCCTATGCACCCCCGGGATTAGTCGGGGCTCTAAGAGACTCGGACACCCTGTGCAAATCAAAAAAAAAAAAAGTTCTCCCTAGACATTTAAGCAGCTGAAGTGATTCAGTCTTCGTGGAACCTTATAAAAAAGGTGTTTTAGTCTTCATCTAAATAGTTATATCTCAGAACACCAGTTCAGCAAGACATTGCATGCCCTTTGTTAGAACATAGGTAGACAAGAATATGAAGTAGGAAAATCTCTACAAATATAATATTTGTAAAGCGAGGGTGGAGGGGGGGGAGGGAGTTCACCCGATTTCCTTTCGTCGACACACATTATATATGTAAGGTTAAATTCCAGATGTATGTAAATAAACACTTCAATGAACCCCCTTGATATAGTTGAGAAGCTTGGATCAATGGTTAAGGGGGTTCATTTTCTCCTTGTGGTTTCTGGTTCAAATCCCAGTAACTAAACTTTTTCCCCTTTTTAAGCTTTAGCTCAGAAGCTCACTTTATGGATAGGTAAAAGCTCTATTAAGGCCCATTATTCCCTCTTTCTCATTGTTAAAAGTAAGGCCCAGCTATATACACTTGCTTAATTTGACATTTGCACCAAAACATATTTATGTTAATATTATAATGTTTGGAAAATTTTCGTAATAGTAGATTTTGATAATTAATGTAGCATATTTAAATAAAATACTATCATTTATGTATATATATTGTCTATCCTTTACCAAAAAAATAAAAACATTTAGATTATTATTATTTTGTTTCTCTTTCTCTTTTATTCATGATTCATAAATTATATTAGTCTCTTTATCGTATAAGAATTTTGACGATTTTCAAAGATAATACATTATTAAAAGGGCCTTAATTTGGAAAGAAAAAAATTAAATGCTCAAAAAAATTAAGTAGAATATTGTAAACCGGAAAGAAAACACACATACAAAAAAAAAAAAAAAATTAAGAAAGGGTTTGGGAAAAAGTAGAAAAAATGTTAAAGAAGGGAGAGAAGGCGAGCTAAATTGTTGTGGGGTATGATTAATCTTGTCCGTTGTGTACTGCCCCGCCTTGTTTATCTTTTTGCAATTTTTATGACTTTTGAGTGTTACTTCTTTATATTTTGTACTTCCTTGCAGAAATTCTTGCCTCCGCTACTGTTGTAAAGCATTCAATGTGCTTTGCCCCTTTTTATTTATGTGAACATATTTGATTGGGATCAAAGCTTAAGAAAGAAAGAAAGAAATATTTTTAAAATTTGTGTGCTAAACATGTCATTAATCTATGGGCTATAAGATTTCGAACCTTGTTGTCTTAAACATGTCATAATATTTGTGTGCTATAAAGACTTGTCATTAGAGGTAAATGGAATGTTTTGGTTAAATTATTTCCAAAGTTAGAAAGGAGGTCCTCCTTCTGCGACAAACTGAAAGGATATAGGTCACATAGTCTGGAACACAGAGAGAGTATCAGATATCGTGTCAGCGGTCAAAATCAGCTTCTTCTGCCACACCAACACTTTTTTCTCCTATTATATGTAAAGAAAAGGAATTTGGAAGAACACTATTTCCATTTCAAAAAGAAATACTGTATCCTATCATTGGAGTTCTCAAAACCTATTTTATATTGAAAGCTACTATGTAGTGCAAGTTATTCTTGAAGTGGAGTAGTCCTAAATTGTAAATTAGCTTTGAAAAGTATGAAGTAAAAAAGTTCAACCATTATCAAGATTAGGTCAGGAGCATGTGTGATTCCATTATTCAATTCTCTGCATGCTTTTTGTTTCCATTTGTGTTATATTCCCATTTAAGAGTTACAGAGTTGAGTTAGTGAGAAGAATTACTGGTCAGTTACTCATTGCTATGCCAGCAATTGTGTTTTTCAATAATCGTTACCACTGTGTGTTGCTATTACCTTGTGTTTATATTCTTGTTATCAGTTACCTTGTGTTTGTTTTACTTATGACATACCTTTTGATTAATTGTTGCATGTTCTTCAGGTTTGGAACACAAGTAATGGAAGCCTATTTGGTCAGTGGAGACCGGAGAATTCTGGAGACAGTTTTTCTTACATGGCGTGCTGTATTTTTGGAAAGAAGGTATCACATAGAACATTGACAGAAGTGTTTGATTATTGTAATAATGTAGTGGTAAAAAAATCAGCCAAAGTTTTTTGAACAAGATCTGATCTCTCCACCTCTATGGGTGAATTTGAATATTAGGCCAATGCACTCGTTGTTTCACTGTAACACTTTGATAATAGTGTCAACTTTGTTAGGCTATTTATAATCTCACAACCATGTGGTATCTTTTTGTTTAAATTTGTAGCGCAGGAAAGAACAATGTCTTTTAGTAGCTCTTGGTTCAGGTGATGGAAGTGTTTTAGCAGTTGACATTTCCGCTAAGTTGATAAGGTGGAGAAAAGATGGAGCCCTTCCTAGGTATGTTGTTATTATTATTTTTTGACAGAACATACTTTTTGCTCTTATGTTGAATGAAAAAGTACTTGTTGATAAAACACGTAGACAGTAATGAATGCCCTTACTTGAATGATGGATGCGTTTGTTATCACAAAAATGGTTAATAACTTTAAATAAGAAATATCTTGCTTTTGAATGCAGCGGAGCTAGTGGTCTGTTTTTTGTGGGCAAAGGTCGTAGGATTAATGCTGTTGCTGCGAATGGTTTAGTACTTGAGATGAACTCCGAAACTGGAGAAGTCATCAAAGAGTTCAAAGTGTCAAAGAAGCCCATTTCCTCAGTTGCTCATTCAACTGGTTTGTATTCAACTTATGTCTTATATTTCTTTTTTACTTTAAGTACTTATATTTGACTTCCTTATTCTCACTGTGAAGATGAGAAAATTATAGCTGTTGCCAGTGATAAGTTGCGATTTCTAAGTCCAGAAAGTGGGAAAGAGTTGCTGAAGTTTTCTCCTGATTCAGTAAGCTGTCTTAAATTTTGCCTTCATTATGTGATCTTATTCGAAGTCTACAAAGATCCATAAAATACGAAAAGCTACTGTAACAGGCTGCTGCACAACATATTTGGTTATCTAATGATGCCCAATTTGCTGTTACTGCGGGGTTTGGCGAGAAACAACTTCAAGTGTGGAAACTTGATTTTGGAAAAAGGGCTGCAGATTATGGGCATGTTGTTTCCATGAAACATCCTCCTGTAATGGTTGAATGCAGGAATGATTGCAAGGGAGAAGATGGGATGGTTGTCCTTGCAACATCTGAGAAGGGTGTTTGTTATGTTTGGAACTTTGAGCCCGTCACTGATGAAGCTGCAAAGCCAATTAAGATCACAGTAAAACCCAGCAAAGGGGAAACGGATGAGAGAGCTGGAAGAGCTAAAAAGAATCTTGTACCCATAATTGCTGCCAGATTGCATGCTTTAGATAGAGATTCACATTTGAGAGCTGTGATTGCTTATGGCTCTGTTGAATCCCCAGAGTTTACATCAGTAGACGTTTCAAGTCCGGGGGAGGATATCGTCATAACAGCAGGAGAGCAGACCGAGAAAGAGGTTGCTACAGCTCAAGCAAATGGCCATGCCAAAAAAGGTGTTGTTAATATCACTTTATGTTTTCCTGTTTTCTTGTGGGAAACTCAACCCTCCCTTACAGAAGTCTGTGTCAACCCTCCCTTACAGAAGTCTGTGTCACCCCCTTCCCCTCTTCCATTTGTACACCTGACTGGCCAAGCAGTGCTGAGCTACATTTTCTTAAACTCGAATTATGGTCAAAGAGTCACTGTGAGAGATAAAAACATTTGTCAAGTTGCCAGCATTTTTGCAAATGAGACCGTTACTCTATTAGATTTAACAAGGATTTTTGATAATTTCATGTATCACGTGCACCGACATTTTTTATTCATGATGTGAACAGTTTCAAGAATAGAGTTATCCTTATAATCTTTCTAATGGCTCCTCCCTCTGTTTTCAGGTGGAGATATGGAAGTGGAAGGTGCTAACTTAATCCAGAGAAGCAAAGTGACAAACAAACGACCAGCATCTGATCTGGATGTCACTGGTGAAGCGAGTATCACAGATAATGGTATGATATGTTGCATGATTTTTTGCATTGCTCAATTTGGGTTTCAACGTATGTATTTTAGGTGACTCCCGGACCCATTGATCTTCAAATCATTCGCTTATTGGTGATCGCCATTACAAATTACTGATCTTTATATCTTGGAGGACTAAGAAAAAGTAAAATTCAGTATATAATGAATCTGCACTGGTCCATTTACTTGATATCGCTTCACAATTTCAAACTTAATCGTCAGGTCTAGCGTTGACTAGCAAAAGGGAGAGTTTTAAGTCTTGGAATAACATCCTCCTGTTGTTCACTTTAGACTTTGCAAGCCCCCGAAAAAATGGTTAATATGAATAGTTTAGCGCAATACTCATTATAATTGATTTGGAGAATAAGTAATTAACAATGAGGGTAAAATAGGAAAAAAATAATTGAGTTCTCTTGATATGTTAAAAAGTGACAAGTAAAAGTGAATGTGTTTCGACTTTGAACACATTAATTTCTGTTCTTTTTTTAAAAATTGACAACTTTGTACTCCTTCAGTCCAACACTACTTATCCACTATTGACTTGATAGAGGGATTAAGAAGCAGTAGATGATTGGGGGTAAATTTACCAAATCACCCTTTGAATATAATAAATACAATGTCTTGACAAATGTAATAGGAAAATGACTTTAATTAATGATAAGGGTAAATTATGAACTAAGTATAAAATTATCTCTTGATTTTAGAAAATGGATAAGTGTTGTTGGATGTCTATTTTTAGTACAGTAGACAAGTAAAGATGGATGGTGAGTATTACTCTCTGGTCTTCGAACTTGCATTGGATATAATTATTACTTTTGGGGTCTTGACATTTTAGGGCTTCCTAGATGGACTTTGTGTTTTGGACTATTATTTATATGTAGACTGCTTCCAGTAGAATAGACCTCAGGAGTTGTTTGGTACCTCATCAATGTCTTCGTGTTCAATAGAGAACCTGTTCATTCCCTTTGAAAGGGGTCATATATTTTGTTCTTTAGTGGGTGTGCCTTTGTGTCATTGTTGTGATGTTTCTGTGTATTCAGCATTACGACAAGGGGTCATTTCATATTAGAGACTTGAAAAGCATTCACTACCTTCTAGAGAATAACCTTTTTGTCTGATGATATGTAGGTAATGGTGAACCTATTGACGGAGTTCAGATTGATGATCTTAGCGAGCCAACCGTGGGCGAGAAACTCGCAATGCTCCATTTGGAAGACAACAGTGAAAATAAAAGCAACAAGAATCTAGAATCTGCTCCTCAAACGAAGCCTCCAAGTGCTGATTCAGTTCATGTTCTGCTGAAGCAAGCACTTCATGCTGATGATCGAGCACTTTTGATAGATTGTTTATACAGACAAGATGAGAAGGTTATATTTCAACTGAATTATTTTCAGGATTCTAACATCTGATTGATGCTTTATTTCCTAATATGATGTATCTTGACTATGCAGGTCATTGCAAATTCAGTCTCTCTTTTAAATCCTTCAGATGTTCTCAAGCTTTTACAGTCACTCTTGTCTATTATCCAGTCGAGGTAAGGAGATTGTGAATTTCATAAATCTGGATGTTCCTTTGTATGGGTATTTTGTCTAAATTTTGCATTTTGACCACCTTGGGAATATCAAGTTTGATGGCACCAAAGGGATGAATGCTAATTACGAGACTCATCTCGTGGCTTAAATTGTCATTTGCTGTTAACATATTGTCCTGACCACCTTGAGAATATCAAGTTTGATGGCACCAAAGGGATGAATGCTAAGTACGAGACTCATCGTGGCTTAAATTGTCATTTGCTGTTAACATATTGTCCAATGCTATCAATATAATAAAAACCTTTCTCTACTTCTGCAATGTGCAGTTGCCTTCTTGCAAGTCCCCATGTCATAGATTGGTCAAGTAAATGTTGATTATGGTACTTTTTCTTGACAGGGGTGCTGTATTGGCTTGTGCCCTTCCTTGGCTGCGAAGCTTGCTTCTACAACACGCTAGTGGAATAATGTCTCAAGAATCCTCTTTGCTTGCACTCAACTCTTTGTATCAGGTTAGGGGAGTAACTCTTCAGTATGTTGATAAGAGTACCTATAGCAACTGGTAGAATGTATCCGAAAGTACTTTTGTGGTCTTTGTGCAGCTTATCGATGCCAGACTTTCAACACTTCACCAAGCTCTTCAGCTATCAAGCTCCTTAGAATTGCTTTACGCAGGGGTAAGGATAATGTGGAATGTGAATCCCTCAATTACATCCTCCCTCTCAACCTCTTCCACACAGAATCTTGACAAATTTATTTATGTTTTCACAGACTATTGATGATGGTGATGATGAAGAAGGTGCCATACAGCCCGTCATCTATGAAGATTATGAAAGTGACGAAGAGGGCTCTGAAGTTACCGTGGAAACCGAAAGCATCCCAGATGTTGAGGAACCCGAGGCTTTTAGTGATATTAGTGATCATGAAGGAAGTGACGGCATGAGCGAGTGAGTTCTAACCAAAAAATTCATTCAGTTTCATGAAGAATGCAACACATATTTTGGACAAGTGCACATCATGGAAAATGGGCAACAGATCCAAATGGACGTGATGATTCAGATATCAACACATACCGACTCAAAAGAATATACAAACGAGAGAAAAGAAGCTGTGACGTGGTGACTTTGTTTTAGGAAAGGAGTATAAAAAATTATCATCTGATTTTTGAGGCACCAAAGGGCTATAATTATTTATCTGCCTATGAGTGTTTCTGGAAGATAAAATTGGCAACCCTTCTGTTTGTATTTTATTCTTTTAGAGATGGGTAATTGCAATGAAACTTGGTATTTCGAGTTGAGTCGAAGTTCGATTAAAACATGCAATATCAGAAAGTGAAGAACTTTGAGATTTTTTACTAATTGAGAAGCTGCTATAATATTTAACTTGAGATGGTCTAATTAAATTTTGTGAGGGGTGATTTGATAGATGGGGGTGTACAAGAATAATGTATATTAATGCTGTCATTAGTTATATGTGCATTAACTAAGTAAAAATTATATTTTCTCTAATAAGACACTACCAAACTAAATACACTACCAAGCCATTGCTTCTTCTAATGAGACAATACCAAACTAGTACGCACCTACTAAAGTTATTCTGACTTATTACTTTTGTGAGAGCAAAATAGCTTTTGCAACAAGTATATTTTGATTTGGGCTAATTTTGAGACTCAAGAACATTGTTTAGTAGTATTCAAAAAATGTTTAATGGTCGGAAACTCAATGTTTAATGTTAAGTATATAAATATCAGTATATTCCTATTGTTTTGATGATTAACAAATTACATCAAGGACCAGGTAAGACATTAACCTTGCATGTTGAATCAAGTTGCGGAGAATAGCCTGTAACACTGCTGTGATTGGTGAGAAGTCCTTCATACTTGTATTGAAGGACCAATGGTCCATAAACTGTACCCACATCAGTATAAAAGAGAGAAGTCCAAAGTTTCAAGACAAGTTTTTCAAGCATATTTTATATTGAATATTCTCTAGTTGAAAAAGCTTCTCTTTGGTTTCTTGTGCAAGATTACAGCAAATTCAAATGTGAGATCTGATAGATCAGATTTGTTATCCTTGTGTCTTTTGTGTGTATTATTTTATTAAAAAGTGTAAAATTACTTCTTAATTAAGAAGGCAAATAATCAGTTTCATTTCCAGTTAATTTGTGTGTGGAACCATACCTTACAGACAGGGATGCAGTCTCAAGGTGTGTGTTGTTTCAATCTAACTACTCAAGAGGTATAGGTTTAGATTGAATTAGGCTTAGTGGTTGCTCATCAGTTGTGCTAGTTGCATGAGTTGTTTGTGTTGTAAGAAAAAGTAGAGAAATAGCGTATGTATTGTATTTTTTAACTCTACTCTCAGTAGATTTGGTCGATAAATCCTATGTGACAGATCCCTTGAGCAAGAAATTTTTCCACGTAAAAATCCTTGTGTTTTCTTCGGCCAATTTCTCTTCTCTGTTTTGTGTTCTTGACTGTTATCTAGTATGGGACCTGATAACTCAACATTTAAGTAGTTACTGACTACATGTTTCCGACTACTGTAGTCGGGAAATTTTGTGAGATCAAAATACCTTTGCAGCACATATATTTTGATTCAGGCTAATTTTGAGACTTAAGACAGTAAAATTTCCAAAACATTCGTTTAGTAGCATTCGAAACTCAAATTTTAATGGTTGGAAATTCAATGTTTAAGTAGTTACCGACTACATTTTGAGACTTAAGACAGCAGAATTTTCAAACATTTGTTTAGTAGTATTCAAAACTCAAATGTTTAATGGTTGGAAACTCAATGTTTAAGTAGTCAACGACTACAGCATATATACTTTGATTCACGCTAGTTTCCGCTGTAGTCGGAAACAGATTTCCAACTACTGTAATCGGAAGCTTTTGTGAGATCAAAATAGCTTTGCAGCAAATATATTTGATTCTAGACTTAACACAAGAATTTGTTGGGACCGCGCATGTCCACACCCCAATTCTATATTAGTATGATATTGTCCGCTTTGGGTCAAGCCCTCACGGATTTATTTTTAGGCATCTCCCAAAAGGCTTCATACTAATGGATTGGATTCAACCTATTTAAGTTGGTCATTTTGACCTTCCACCACCAATGTGGAAGGGAAGAGTTTGCACATCCCAACAAACTTCCCCTCAAACTCTGACCCTCAAACTCTGACCACTCCTGCCCGAACCTAGGCTCCTACCCAAACCTGGTCACCTTGCCAGCACCTGTCGCCCCCTGTCGCACCCTGAAGCACCTGGGCAACACCTGCCCGAACCTGGTTACCTTGCCAGCATCTGCCCCCTGGGCAGCACCTGCCCCCTAGGCAATACCTGCCCGAACCTGGTCACCTTGCCAACATCTGCCCCCTGGGCAGCACCTGGGCACAGGTGGGCAAACCTCCACATTGCTAGGTACTCTACGATCCATCAACTCCTGCCCTGATACCACTTGTTGGGACCGCGCATGCCCACGCCCCAACCCCATATTAGTATGATATTGTCCGCTTTGGGTCAAACCCTCACGGTTTTAGACATCCCCAAAAGGCCTCATACTAATGGATTTAATTCAACCTATTTAAGTTGATCATTTTGACCTGGTGGGGAAGAGTTTGCACATCCCAAACAGAATTTTCAAACATTGTTTAGTAGTATTCAAAACTCAATGTTTAATGGTCGGGAACTCGATGTTTAAGTAGTTACCGACTACAGGTTTCCGACTAAACTAGTGAGCTTGTCGAGCTTGAACCTTAGTAGACGTCAATTCAATGGCGTATCGATCACATTTTATCGAATTCGCAGGTTAAATTTTAGATCAATACTTGCTCACTCACTAATTGTTGCTTCACCAATTTTTGCAGGTTGGTGTTGAAGGATTCAAAGATCAGACTACGTACAAAGTAGGAATCTTTTATTATATCCCCTTAAAAAGGGGAGAAACTTCAAAGAAACAAACAAAGCAGCTGCTAAACACAGAGATACGCTAACACTTGAATCCATCCAAGAAACAAATTAAAAAGAGATCCAAGTATGATACTAGACAAGCCTACTAGTGGTCTACACTTCCATGTTTATTTGTGACATCAGGATCTTCAGTGTCTGCCATGCCAAAAGTGTGCTTGACAGCTTCAGCAGCCCCCTGAGCCATGCTCTTCACTTGTTGTCCAGTCTGCTGGAGTATTCCCCCAGCCTTCTCTTCACCAGCTCGAGCCGTTTCTTTACCCGACTCCATCATCTGTGAAGCCTTCTCTTTTGTAGCCTGAGCTGCTCCCCCAATCTTCTCCTTAGCTGCCTGAGCTGCTCCACCAGTCTTCTCCTTCGTTGCCTCGGCTGCTCCACTTGTCTTATCCTGCGCCGTTCCTTTCGCAGAACGCGCCGTCTCTGAGGCCCTGTCCTTTGCTGCTTGAGCCTTGTCTTTCACATTCTCCATTGTTTGACCAACCTTCGCCTGTATGTATCCAAAACCAAAGGATATACCAAAATCGATTCAACAAAAACACTCCTTTCATTTATTTTACTTATCACTTTTCAGGTAAAAAGGTAAAAAAGTCAAAATTTTGATCAAATATTTCAAGATATATTTTTTCATGAACGAAGAATGATAACTTTGTGTAATTTTCAAAATATTTGGTTGAAGTTTGGTTAAGTCACAAAAACGAAATAACTGGTAAAAATGAACAGATGAAGGCCAATTTCATGCTGCCCCAATTTAATCCGCCCCAACAATTAGAGAAGCGAACATAAATTTAGACAATGAGCAGAGTAGTGTTACTTTCTTTTTTTAATATTTTATATTAAATCAAATGACATCACATAAAAACAGGAGTAATTGTCCATACGTACCTGAGTTTGGCCCTTGGTTTCACCAGCTCTGTAACTCTGCTCGTGGGACATGTTGGCAGTGTTGAAGTCACGAATTAAAACGTAAATAAAGGAGATGTGAACAAAAGCAGATTTTGGGAAGATTATTAGAAGGCAGAATGTAGTAGTGATGATTCGTATTGGGTTGTGCATGGTTTATAAAGACTTGGTAGTGTGATACAACGTTGACACGTATTATGTTGTCTAACGCGTGTATAGGACACGTGCCATGCTATTGTTAGCTTCCGTTGTGTAGTCAAACTTATTTCATTCCGCGAGGATCAACTTAACATCCTGCCTGCTACCATATACTAATACTACACTAATTATTAGAGGTTATTGATTTCTCAAAATGTAGAATTGAGTTAAAACAATTTATGCAGTTAAATTAGAATTGATCATCTTATATTAATAAACTTTAAAATATAGAAATGTAACATTGTTCGAGAATAAGAAAGTTATGTAAATGTAGGTTTGTTTCTTATTTCACTAGAATGAGAACCTTTTGGATACTGATTAGGAAGATGGGTTTTATATACTCGTTCATTTTATCATCTAGAGCTTATATATATATACATCCATATATATAGCGTATATATATTTTTATTTTATAAAAATAGCTCATATATAGTTTATATATATCTTTTTATTTAATAGAAGTGAAAAAATTAGTTTTTAATTTAAGAAAATTTCATGATTTTTTTTTCACTTCTTTGATGATTATTATTTGAGTTTTTTATTTTTATTTTTTGTTTTTATTCTTTAGTATAAAAATATGGGAAGCAACAAAAAAAAAAAAAAAGTGAATGGAAAAAGAGGAGAAAATTTTATAATCATTTTTTTCTAGCTTTATTGTAATTTATTTTTGTATATATAAAAAAGTTGGAGGTATATATAATAAATTTTAAAAGAAAGAGAGTGAGAAAAAATAAATTTGCCATCAACGTAATGACTTTAAATTAGATGTTTAATTAAAAAAATAAAAAATAGTATGTGTACAAAAAATTAAATATATTCATACATGAATTTTTTTAACAAACATAACTATTTTTTCACTTTCAATTAGAGGAAAAAGGTATATGAACTATTTGTGTGATGATAAGGATAGATATGAGTTATTTTTAAAAGGCGAATATATAAGCTCTAAATAATAAAGTTGAGAAATATATCACGCCATTTTCCCTACACACGTGAATTTCTTTTTAACTTGTCATTTCAATTGCACTAAATTACCTTTGGTCAATGTGAACATGTATCTGTAAACGAGTTCGTTTGACATTTTTTACTACTAAATAATTTTTCCAAAATAAACGGATGTCCAATTTCCTTGGGGAAGTTGTGGTCCGATCAAAATCATCCGCCAGGCCAGGAATTATCAAGTTGTTGCACTGTGCCATGTGTTAGAATATGCATGAATTGAGATCACAAATTCTGCTTATAAATTCACTAATCCAACAACTTCAGAATCCACTCCATATTTTGCCTTTTGATCTACAATAATAAACAAAACTAAGCAACAAAAACTAATCAACATGGCAAACCAAGGAAGCGACAACCTTCATAGCAGTATCAACGTCCCCGGCCAAGCTCAGGTCTCATTACACTTCTGTCTTCTTGATACTAACTTTAAGTTGTCGAGCTTAGGTTTCATTACACTCTTTTCTCTTTTTGATACCAATTTTGAAGTGCAGAATCAATCTATAAAATTATGATTTATCTATTTAGCTTATATAAAAGTTCGGTTTAATTGGGCTAAACATGTAACAAAATTGATCCATAACTCATAAGAAATAGTCAGAAAATATACTTTTCTAAATATTGTTTGAAATGCAACATATAAAAATAATTAAGAAAAGGAGATTATTAGCTTAATATAGTTTAATAATCAAACAAATATAAAAAGAATAATTTAAAAATTAATTTGATAATAGGCATTCCATATGAGGTGGACGATAAGGTCTGCGTACATTTTACCTTCTCCAAACCCACTTATAAAATTCCACTTTGTATGCTGCTTTTGTAATGGGCATGTTAAACTATGCAACTATGCACCTTGTTTAATGCATCATGAACTAGGATTTCGATCTAAATAACGTTAGATGATTCTTTAATGAACGCTCCATTTCGTCCGAATTCTCGTTTTAAACTCCTAATGCTAACTTCTTCTCTTTTTTTTCTAACTAATTGTAGATGACAAGGGAAGACTGGTTGAACCAACCATCTGACATCCATAGCCAAAACCAAGGCCAAGGCCAAG
Organism: Solanum medicagineum; assembly: GCA_026153255.1. Classification (NCBI taxonomy): domain Eukaryota; kingdom Viridiplantae; phylum Streptophyta; class Magnoliopsida; order Solanales; family Solanaceae; genus Solanum; species Solanum medicagineum. The sequence goes on from JAPFFP010000070.1 coordinate 24,004,262, forward strand.
CAACCAACTTGCTTCAAGAGGTAAAATTAACAATTTCCATTAAGTGACTAATTAATAAATGGACTGAACAAAATGTGAATGCTGCGGTCCGTAATTATTTCAGACCGGGACACAAGTGAAGAACATGGCTCAAGGTGCAGCAGGTAGTGCAGTGAACATGGCTCGTGGAGCTGCAAGCAGTGCAGCACACATTGCACAAGGTGCAGCTGACGCAGTCAAAAATACTCTTGGAATGAATCCTTCACACAACCCGACTGACAATTCTAGTGGCAATTATTTAAACAACTCAGGCACCATCAATTTCGACGATGACTACCCAAACAGTACCACCACTATTCCAGGAGGCACAAATTATGCAAACAACCCACGCAATCCTAGCACCGGAATTTAAATTTACCCTTTTTTATTGCGCTTAGTAAGTTTTGAAAATTTGTAATTTGTTTCTGTTCTTTTTTGTCGGGGAGAATTTATAGAGGAGGTGTCATCTCCCTTCTTTCCCCGAATTAAAATAAGGTTCAATAGATGGACCGAGTTCATTTATAGTTTTATACATCGTCAAATTGAAAGATGTTGATTGATTTGTGAATTTTGTCTATTTAATTTATTTGTTTAAAGATGTACTTGGTAACTTGGATTTTGCATCAACAGTATTTTTGTTCTCATTATACATCCTTGATGGTGAAAATTGTCAAAAGGTTGTTTTGCTCGGACTTATTAAACAATTGGATCCTCTATCATAAATATAAGATCAACTTCATGAATTGCAAATATATAAAGCTTGATAATGTTCCATAGTTATAGTTTGGATCATTGCATTTTGTAACTATAGTTACAACAGTGTTTGTATAATTCGCGCAACCTTTGTATATAATGTTTGTATATTTTGTTATACAATTTGTGCACAACGTTTGTATAATTCTCTATACAATTCAGACTGTTTGTATATATTTCGGTATACAAGTTGATTTGCGCACAACTTTTGTATAATCACGCACATCGTTTATACAAACATTATACAAACGTTGTGCGTGATTAGACAAACGTTTTGTACAAAATCCAAACTACAGTTACAGCTAAATATTTATCACGAATCATAATTAATTTAAACTATAGTTATGCTAGCTAATTAACTAGTATATATTTGCTTATTTGTATAAAAACAATTCTAAGGTTTAAGGTTATAACAATTGTTTAGAGTTGTCTACAAAATTTTATTGCTCTCCCTTTTTTCATTATATGTTGTATTAACTTAAATAACTAATTATTTAAAAATAGGGTTAAGGATATAAAATATTCCTCAACTTTGTTTTATTATTTGACCTTTCCCTTGCCGTTAAAACTAAGTTGGAAATGCACCTACCGTTATAAAACTACTCATCTGTGCCCTTATTTAGACGAAAACCCTCAAATAGCATCATTTTGACTTGATTTTCATATTACCCAATCGCTCAACAACTCAAATCTGACCCGGCCTAAAAAATACTAAACTTAACTCAATCCAATTCCTAAAACTACTCATTTCTCAAAATCCAATGTAACTAAGCATTATATTAACTAGTTAAAAAAAACCCCCACAAAGTCGTATAAAGATTAACCAATAAATCGTAAAAAAAAAAATCTTATGAATCATTACATGCAAATCAAGAACTAAGTCGTATATAATCAAAGGAAATCAGAAACCCTAAAATGTATAACACAACAACCCTAACCCTAGCCCTAACCCTAACCATAACCCATAAATCAAAGAAAGCACACAAATCCTAACCCACAAATCAAAGAAAACCCAAAAATTAACCCTAAATTGTTCAACCAAATAAAAAATCCATAACTTGCAAAGTTATAAAAACAAGACCTGTAAAAAGGAAATTCATAAATCAGTAAGTCAAAAAGTAAACATACAAATCTACCATCAAAACAATAAATCCTAACTCATAAACAAAACTCGTAAATCCATAAACAAAATAGACAAATTCTAACTCATAAAAATGTATAGAAAAACAAACAATCAAGTAAACTAGCTTAAATTTCATACCTTAATAGTTTCTACAAGAGATTCAGACAAACTCAAATGTTTAGGAACTCAAACGCTTAGAAATTTCTTCAGACATTTAGAAATTTCTTCGGACTCTTAGGAGGTCGTTTGTCTGCTTGGCTAGTCAAGCATGGGCTAATTCATAGATCTTTGGGCTTTGATTACCAATGAATAGAGACTTTACAAATAAAGCCCGAGGATTGGCATTCCATTGCTGTCATTTTTTATGTATATGGGTACAACTAT
>JAPFFP010000070.1:24006639-24022112 GCA_026153255.1 Solanum medicagineum
ACGAGAATAGAGGATGGTGTGGATCAACCAGAAGAGGTATGCATAAAAGTATTTGCCTCCAGGAGGAATCCTAGAATAAAGAGGTTAGGTCGTAACTTTGGATTTTGAGAAATGGTTAGTTTTAGGAATTGAATTGGGTTAACTTTTGTGTTTTTTTAGGATGAGTCGAGTTTGGGTCATTGAGGGATTGGATAATGTGAAAAATGGGTCAAAATTATTTTATAAGGGGGTCTCCATTTAAATAAGGGCACGGATGAGTAGTTTTATAATTGCAAGGACATTTCTAACTTACATTTAACCCCGAAGGTAAAGTCAAATAATAAAACAAAGTTGTGGGATATTTTTGACACTTAACCCTTAAAAATATTAGCGACATTGATATAATCTTTTTTAAAAAAACATATGAAATAGAATAAATATACTTTTGAGTATTTTATATAATTTTGTTATTTAAAAATTCTAACAATTAAAAGCTAACGGTTGGCAAATTAATAATAAGTCGTTAATTTGAGTAGCCTAGAATCATTGTGCCTGTTTCAGCTACTTCAAGCAGGTAGCTGCCTATTGGCTTGATGGTTCAAGCCTGACATCTTACTTCCAACGCTCCGAGATCGAACCTCAACAACGCTAATATTTTTACATTAATTACTATTTAATTATTTCTTCAACAACTTCGACAATAAAATTACAATAACGTGTCTACTTAATTTTGCGGTGGCTATTGAAGTATCTACCTAAATTTACTATATCATTTTTATTAATTATTATTTAAATTATTGTTTACTGCAAGCAGGCAGCTGAGCATTTCAACTGGTTGCTGCAACTGCTTGAAACAGGCAAGTGACTACAATGTGTCTGCTTAGTGTTACGGTGGCTATAAAAGTGTCTGGTTAATTTTACCGTGTCATTTATGTTAATTATTATTTAATTATTTCTTCATCTACTTCAACAATGAAATTACAATAACGTGCCTACTTAGTTTTGCGGTGGCTATTAAAGTGTCTAGCTAATTTTACTATGTCATATATTATGTGTATTATTTAAAGACTACTTAAAAATATTAAAAATTCAAATTGACTTTTCAAATTTAATCTGGATCATAAAAATTAAAAAATAAAAATAATATATATTGGGCACGTGCAACGCACGATCTCAAAAAATTAATAAAAGTATAAAATATTATTGTGATTACTACTTGATTATTTAGTTATTCAGAACAATGAAATTCTGACAAAACAAAATTTACTATTCAGTGGTGATATGATAAAAATAATTTGACCAAATTATTGTTGTGAGTAATATCGTATTTATAGTTTGCCACTAACACTAACAACACTCTTTTTTATATATTTACATAGTTAGATATTGCTTTTATTATATTTTACATTTTACAAATATAAAACAAAGATAATTACGCAATAAAGGTCAAGGTCAAAATAATTTGAATTTCCTTCATTTAATTTTTAAATAATTATTTTATAATAATGTATGTTATTACAATAATCTAGACTCTTGTGCTATTTATACAAGGGCATAACAAATGTAACTTAGCCAAGAAGCAGTGAGCATCAATTCATATCTCTTGGCAAACCAGGTACGTGATGCGGGATTAATTCTTTTTATTATTGTTTTTCTATTTGAAGCTGAGATTTAGTTATGATACAGATTTACGAAGTAGATTAAAATATAGTTGAAAATTAAATTAGCAAAAAACGTGAGGCCTTGAATAGGGCTTTTTTTTTCTTAATCTGAACTTACGCATTCGAACTTCTTTCTCTTGGCAAAATCAGGTATGTGACGCGGGATTAGTGAGTTTTATTATTATTTTTCCATTTGAAGCTGAGATTTAGTTATGATATAAGCTTACGAAATAGATTAAACATCTAGTTGAAAATTAAATCAGCAAAGAACGTGGGGCACTGAATGGTGACGATTTCAATCCATACAAGGTAAAAGGAATTCATTTTATCAATATTTATTTTAATGGATCACTCATATTTTCTAAATGGATAATATGAGTTGATCTATTTTAAAAGTTCATACAAATATGGTCAAAATAAATAAATATATGGGTACCTATATAGACTCATAGATCCCTCAACTCATAATAAAAAAATTTTACTTACTCAACAATTTTTTTATTTTTTATTGAGGTGGGCGTAAGTACCAAAAATTTAAAAAATCGAATCAAACTAAACTAATTTGGTTTTTTTCAGTTTGGTGTCGGGGTGGGGGCATAATTTTTTTTCCAATTTTCTATTGGGATGAGCATAAATACCGAAAAATCAAATCGAATTGAACCAAAGTAATTCAATTTTTCAGTTCAGTGTCGGGGTGGGGGGAGGGGTAAATTTTTTTTTATTGGGACGGGCATACATATAAAAAAATTTGAAATATCTAACCACCCCAAACTAATTTGATTTTTCAATTCGATGTCGGGTGGAGTGGGGGCAAAAAAATTAGCTTTTTCTAAATTTTTTATTAGGGAGGGCATAAATATCGAAAAATTTAAAATCGAATCAAACCAACCTAATTCGGTTTTTCAGTTCGGTGTCGGGGTGGGGGGCAAATTTTTATTTTATTTTTTATTGGGGCGGTTATAAATACCAGAAAATCAAAAAATCGGATCAAAAACCAAACTAATTCGATTTTTCAGTTCAGTGTTGGGGTGTAGGGGGAGGGGCAAATTTTTTTTTTTTTTAATTGGGGCGGGCATAAATAACGAAAAATTGAAAAATCGAACCATAAACTAATTCGATTTTTTAGTTCGGTGTTCGGGGTGGGGTGGGGATTACTCTTTTTTATTTTTTTATTGGGACGGGCATAAATACCAGAAAATCAAAAAATCAAACCAAACCAAACTAATTCGATTTTTTGGTTGGTGTCAAGGGGGGAGGGGATTAATTTTTTTTTTATTAGAGGTAGGCATAAATACCAAAAATCCAAAAAATAGAATCAAACCAAACTAATTTGATTTTTCGGTTCGGTGTCGGGATCCGGAGGGGGGGGATTAACTTTTTATATTTTTTATTGGGGCCGGCAAAAATACCGAAAAATCAAAAAATCGAACTAAACCAAACTAATTTTATTTTTCAGTTCGGTGTCGGGTTGGGGAGGCAAAAAATTTTTTTAAAAAATTTTTTATTGGGGCCGACATAAATACCAAAAAATCGAACCAAACCAAACTAAACCAATTTTTTGGTTCAGTGTCGATGGGGGGAGGGGGGTAAAAAAATTTAACTTTTTTTTAAATTTTTTATTGGGGTGAGCATAAATACGGAAAAATCAAAAAATCGAAACAAACCAAACTAATTTGATTTTTTGGTTCGGCGTAGGTGTTTTTTCCAAAAGTTCAGTTATTCAAAACTTCGGTACACGGAAGAACCAAATTTTTATTAAAAATATTAAAAAGATATTTTTTTCAAAAATAATTATTTAGGAGTAGGGTCGGGGTGATTAGGATTGAACATTAACAATCTAACTTTAATTTAATTTTTTTTTTGGCTTCAAGAGAATAAAGTGGATTGGAACAATTCTTATTCAAACCATATTTGACCAAATTCATGTTTACCCATTTTTTACATGAATGGATTATGATCAAATCCATTTTGACTCAATTCATCCAAATCCAATCCAATCCACCCATTTGCCACCTCTAATATGAACTTACGCATTCGAGCTTCTTTATCTTGCTTCTTTTATCATTCTATTTTTCCTTAATCATCTTTTTCATATCATCATTACACAAATTTTATTTTATCAAAATATCATTATTTTAGGAAATATTCAAAGATCTCAATCCAAGATATAGACCATGAGAAGCTAATAGCTTTTAGATCTACTCAATCCTTTTTAAAATTAAATAATGGGTAAAAATAGATGTACTTATCGATTCGAAATATTTGATCTTAGGTGCATTTTTCTTTGAAAGATTATTATTTGAGTAGGATCAAGCAACGCTCGATATCTAATAATACTAAAATATTAACGAACATAACATTTTATATTCTCATTTACCCATCAACTAAGGATGTTTATGAAAAATTGAAAAATCAATCCAACCAAATCAAAGAAAAAAATAAACACTTCTTTTTATATTTGTTTTCAATTTTAAAAACCAATAAATTTTGATTTGGTTTTATTTTTAAAATTAAAAGTTGAAATTTTTTTATTTGATTTTGCGTCTAAAGGGAAAAAAACTATGTACATACACACAAATTACTTTTTTGCCTTTATTATTTAGTCTGATTTAATAAGTTTTATTTTTAAAATTTCAAGAATTTATTTCATGTTCAAAATAATTTGTCTTTGAGTAGTCAATCATTCATTATTTTTTAATTCAATCATCATCAAAATATCTTGATAAATCATTACTAGATCTTAATTTTGTTAACACTGAATTTTATTTTTTTTTGAAAATGGATAGACTTTTTGACCATGTATATAAGTTTATTGAGCAATATACTTGTAATAAATCTACTCAATTAATGTAACTTTGTAAGTATTAGAGGAAAATTTACTCAAATCCAATCACGAACATTCTACCGTCAAACTTTAACTTTTGCTTGATAAATTTTTTGAATAGTTGTGTAAAAAATTACTCAGAATTAGATTTATTTTATTCTAATCCTCTTCGACGTAGTTTTAGCTAGTCTAAAGAAAGACAAATTCCTCGTTTGTTCAGTCAGTATGTTCACTGAGTTTCAGGCAAAGACTCCTCATTAGTACATTCTTTTGATTTCTAAAACCGAATCGAATGTTTTAGTTAGTGATGTTCAACTTTTAATTTTTTTAATCTTTGAAAGGATAATCTAAACATTCTCCAAAAAGAAAAAAAAATCGATAGAACTTAGAAGTAGAGTTGTTAACGCAGGATGATCATCTGGTTTTCTCTTCAATCGATTATAGACTTGTATAAATGCAGTTCTTTTAAATCTGATTTCTGCAAACGCTAGAAACCCCAAACAGTAAAAGAATGAGTAGGCTTGCTAGTAAACGTGAAGAGTGTAGTGACAAAAAATGTGTGTAGAATTTTAATGTTGAATGTGGCTGTTTGAAGGAACCCAGAGCGGAGAATTCAAGAATGGCTCAGGAAGGTAACAGGTCAAATGTTGGTAGGACCCTTGTTCAACCACCAATATGCCGACAATTCCAGAGGTGGGGTAACTGTCGTTTCGGTAAAGAGTGTCGATACATTCATACTAATGGTGGGTCTACTCAGAGAGGCAGGGAGACTGCTGCGATAACTATTGAGAGTGCTGGGAATGAAGTGAAAAATGTGGAACCCAAGAGGTCTGTCGATTTTCGTTACCTGAAGACCAGGCTTTGCAACCGTTGGAAAAGGGACGGTCGCTGTCCTTATGGTTCAAGATGTCAATTTGCTCATGGGGAAGGAGGTATTTTCACCGCCATTAATAAGTTCAATATTGAATGGTCGTGTTATTCCCCTCTTATATTGTTCATTCCTTGCATAAAGCATATTTGTCTGAGTCTTGATATATGGAGGAATAGAATGACATGATTTTCGTCTTCACAAAGTGTAGAAAGAGGTTGTCTTTCCATTGAGCCAGGGAGACAATCCAAATCATAGTCAATGTCCAAATATTTGATTGTCTTGTGGCTTGTTGCATGCCTCCAACTCTTAAGAAGATTATTGTTCAAGACTTTGTTGAAAACAAGAAGCTTAGTGAACACGGTTAATGTGCAAGTTCCTGTTTTAATTCTAACTTCTATTCTCTGATTCCTATCAGACCCTTTAGGCTGGTGTTTGTCATTTTATCGACAAACATGCTACTACCCAAGTATCTACCTGTTTATGTGTTGGTAGATGTACTTTTCATTGTATGTCTACTATAGGATGGGCATGTTTTACGAATCTATGTCCAAATAGGTCATGGACACTCCTCCCTATATTCCAAGTGACCACTTCACCTGCTATCTATTGATCTGAAAAGACCATAAAAAGTTGTCCCATATTTTTTGTTCTCAGCTGGTAGTTTTCTGTTTCTTCCAGACCATTTTCCCCATCTCATTTCTGTTAGGCATGTTTGTACCAGGCATTAATTCTATTACCAAAGTACTTGCCTGTTTATATATACCTTCAATCAGATTTCAACTATAAAGATGGAAATATACTACAAATATATTTCAATAAATGTCACGGATATTCCTGTCTTATATGGTTTCACCCGCACTCTATTGATCTGAAAAGATCATTAGCGCAAGCTGTCTTAGTTTTTGGCTTCAACCGTTGATGTGCTGCTGCTGTTACTGATTTCTTATAGAGGGTACTAAGGTTCAAGTATTGCATTTAGTGGATAGTGAAGCTTCTCTTACAGTAATTTCATGAGCGTAGTTATTAACACATGGTTGCAGTTCTTCCTTGGATGTTACTACAAGAAAATGGTGACTTTTCCTGCCTGAATTTACTGGTAGCTGACATTGTAAATTGCTATGTGTGATTTAGAGGTGGGATTCTTCAGTGTAAAGAATCATAATGGTGTTTGTGATACTAGTTTTTATTTTAATTGATTATGCAAAACCCTGTGTGTAGACCTTCGTAAGAAAACCTACACCTCCGATTTCTGGAAGACGTTATTTTGTAAAATTCAGCACTTCAACATAAGATGGTAGAACTATGCAACTTTAATTTTTTTCTGTATATATGTGTTCCATTTTCTTAGTTTTCTTGATTATATTCTTTGTTTTTCCTTATACCATTTCTAATTTATGATCTTCTCAATATTGACAGAACTGCGGGCCGTTGGTTGCTCCAATCCAGCGGTATCATTGAGCAGTGCTGGCATTTCTGCTCCAGCCGAGAATGTTGCATCCAATGAAACGGTGTCCATTGCTGGCATTTCTGCTCCAGCTGAGAATAATGAAACGGGGTCCATTGCTGGCATTTCTGCTCCGGCTGAGGTTGCATCCAACGAAACAGGGTCCAGTCATCCGTTTAAGCGTAGGTTCAAGTGGAATGACGTACACAAGATCAAGGGGATCTATGGTGACTGGATTGATGAACTGTAATCATCAGGTGCTGTGGAGAACTAGAGAGCGTGAACTTTGGGTGGCTTTTGACATATTCAGGGAGACTCTAGTTTAAGTTTAAAATGCTGCTTGCTGGGTTATATCATATCGGTTTTAGTTTGACAAAAACTGCCTTGTCATGATCTTGTGAAGTGATTACATAGTTTCAGCATTTAAAAACATCTTATGGAAGAAGACTTTTGTTAATGAGGGGTGTCTTGTTATTTAGCCATGTCCATGAAGCTCTCTTTTTGAAGTCCTGTTGCTCCTCCTTGGATTCTGAAAGCTAAAAATTTAGTAGGAATGCTCATAGGGTGTGTTTGGAACGAAGTAATCTGGCAAAGTAAGTTTGATTTTTTACTTATTTACTTGTGTTCGGTAGGTAATTTTTTTTAAAATCTTAAATGCATTTGCATATAATAGATAAATATTATGACCTATCGGTGGTGAGGGTAGAGTTTCAGATCGGTGCGGGCATGAGGTGAAGACGAGGTATGTTAGAAGTCAGAAAAAACAAACAATATATAGTGTCAATTATAGAACTTGTTTTTTCTACTTCCGCTTGGTAACTCATTTTCCTCCCCTTCAATACATTTATTTTTTTAGAGAAGATATATTTCAAAATTTTTGACTAATTGAGCGTAAAAAAAAATTGAGAAATCTTTTTTCTAAAACAGGTTTCCTGTGTACTGAACGCACCCCTACATTTCTTTCTTTTTTTCCTTTGGAAAGAACTGTACAAGATCGCAATCACGAGCTATTTGAATTGCATCTAGAAGAGTTTGATTATGATTCATTCCAAAAGAAACTAGCGTTGATCGTATTTCATCTTCAGGATTAATTAATTCTTTTTCGCTTAATATTGTATACCATTAAATTTCACAATTTTAAATACATAAATTCTTCAAACATATTTGATTTTTATAATGCTCGTTAGAATTAAGAATATATCAAAAATAATCTTTTATCTTCTCAAGCATGAATAAGGCCGTCTGTACATCAATATCTTAATATCATTGTAAATTAGGTTATACATGTATCCTATCTTTCAAAAAATAATCAAGGACATATAACTCTAAATTTAAAACAAGCACAAATAGAGGTACACAGATTTTTGTCTCAATTCTATCCTAAAACTTAAACTTGATTTCTCATCTCCATTTATATTTTTCTTTAAAAAAATGTTTATTCCGATCAATTAAAGATTTTCTTGAAAAAAAAATAAGCAGACAAAGACAATAAACAAATTAAAAACAATAATTTTTTAAAGTTGGAATCACATTCATGAATAAAAAATTGAGATCACATTTCAATTTGTCACATCATATTCCTAAACTAGTACTTCAATTCACCTCATACCCTCCAAAACCTAAACTACCTCTTACAAAAACCCCAAACCCTAAACCACCTATTACAAAACCCTACAAATCCTAACTTGCAAATCTAACATAAAACCCACAAAGTCGTATAAAGATTAACCAATAAATTGTAAAAGAAATAAGAAACTTTACGGATCATAACATGCAAATCAAGAACGGATCATAACATGCAAATCAAGAACTAAGTCGTATATAATCAAAGGAAACCCAAAAATTCTAAAACATATAACACGACAATCCTAACCGTAACCATAACCCTAGGCAGAACCTGTAAATCAAAGAAAATACACAAACCCTAACCCCACAATCAAATGAAATCCAAAAACCCTAAATCTTTCAACTAAATAACAAATTCATAAATCACGAAGTTGTAAAAACAAAACCCATAAAAAGAAAATCCATAAATCAGTACGTCAAAAGTAAATATACAAAACCCACAATTAAAATAACAAACCCTAACTCATAAACAAAACTCGTAAATCCATAAACAAACCCACATATTCTAACTCATAAAACGTATAGAAAAACAAACAATCAAGTAAACTAACTTAAATTTCATACCTTAATAGAGTTTACAAGAGATTCAGACCTACTCAAACGCTTGGGAAGAGAAGAGGTTAGGTCATAACTTTGGATATTGAGAAATTGATAGTTTTAGGAATTAGATTGGGTTAAGTTTTGTGTTCTTTTAGGACGGATTGTATTTGGTTGTTGAGCAATTGGGCAATATGAAAAACGCGTCAAAATTATGTTATAAGGGGGTTGTCAAAATTATGTTATAAGGGGGTTCCATCTAAATAAGGGCACAGATGAGTAGTTTTATAATGACAGGGGCATTTTCAATTTACTTTTAACAGCGAGAGTGAGATCAAATAATGAAACAAAGTTGAGGGGAATTTTTTACCTTTAACCCTTAAAAATAGTAACAATATTGATATACTTTTCTAAAAAACATATGAAATACTAATCGAATAAATATACTTTTGAGTAACATTTTATATAATTATTTTATTTAAAAAGTCTAACAATTAAAAGTTAACAATTGGCAAATTAATAGAAGTATAAAATATTATTGTGATTACTACTTTTTTATTTAGTTATTCAGAAGAATGAAACTCTGACTAAACAAAATCTACTATTCAATCCTGGTTGATATGATAAAGATGATTTGACTAAATTATTGTTGTGAGTAATATCGTATTTGTAATTTGCCACTAACACTAACAACACTCTTTTTTATATAATTATTACATAGTTAGATATTGCTTTTACAATGTTTTACAAATATACAACAATGATAATCTATTTATATTATATTAAAAAAGTGAAAGTCCCTTATAAATGTTGTTTGGACTTTTTGTCCTTTATTAAAATATCTTATTTTTGATAAAATCATCTTTTATTATTTTTCTTAATTTATTATTTTATATTTATATATTTAGTTTCAAAATTCACTTTTGGATTGGAATTTCTTTATATTTAAATTTCTCTCTTCATTTAGGATTATCCTATCTAAGTATTGTTTAAGTCACAAAGGAAAAAGGAAAAAACACATTATGTTTCTAATATTTAATACTTGGAATTTAACTAAAACTTTGATTATTAAATATTATGTTAATAAATATATGTAATATAACAGATTTAAAAGAAAAAGAGTAATTAAATTTACGTTACAAACATTAAACAACTCCTTTTATATTTAGGATTCTTTTTAAGAAAATTAAATCTTAATTAATTAATTATTCAACTCTTAACTATTCAACTCCAAATTATTACTATTCATAAACTATTAAGATATCTCTATTATAAGTAATTGAATTGATTTTCTTATCATCAAATTAATAATATTTATTTAACATAATTTTATCTATATGAATATTGTATTTATTTTAATTGCAAGTACCATTTAAATATAAAAAAAAATTATTAACACAACACATACGTGCAAAACACCGTATACTAAATTAATTGGGGCCCCTTCCCGCGTATGCGCCTTTATTTATATTGTTTCTACTTTTGAATTACCAATGGAGAATCTTTCTAAAAAAAATCTCTCTGGCAAAATGCAATTCGTCGAGTTCAATTCAAGATGCACCTTGCTTTTTTTTTCAGGTAGATTACGCAATAAATGTCAAGGTCAATATAATTTGAATTCCCTTCATTTAATTTTTAAAGAATTATTTTACAATAATGTATATTACAATAATCTAGACTCTTGTGCTATTTATATAAAGGGCATAACAACTGTAACTTAGCCAAGAAGCAGTGAGCAACAATTCATATCTCTTGCCAAAATCAGGTATGTGATGTGGGATTAATTCCTTTTATTATTATTTTTTCATTTGAAGCTGAGATTTAGTTATGATATAAATTTATGAAGTAGATTAAAGATATAATTGAAAATTAAATCAGCAAAGAACATGGGGCACTGAATAGGGCGTTTTTTTTCTTCTTAATCAAGAGCTTATGCGTTCAGGCTTCTTTGTCTTGCTTCTTTTATCATTCTTTTTTCATTTTTCCTTTATCATCTGTGTCAAATCACCATTGTGCACAAGTTTTATTTTATCAAAATATTGTTATTTTAGAAAATATCCAAGGATCTCGATTCAAGGTAGACAATGAGAAGCTAATAGCTTTTAGATCTACTCAATCATTTTGAAATTGAATAATTGGTGAAAATAGATGCACTTATCAATTCGAAATATTGATTTTAGATGCATTATTCTCTAAAATATTATTATTTGAGTTGGATCAAGCAAACGAGCGACATCTATTAATACTAACATATTAACGAACATAACATTTTATATTCTCATTACCTCATCAACTAAGAATATTTATGAAAAATTGAAAAATCAATTCCAACCAAATCAAAGAAAAAATAAACACTTCTTTTTCTATTTGTTTTCAATTTTAAAAACTGATAAACTTTGATTTGTTTTTATTTTTAAAATTAAAAGTTGAAAAAAATTGATTTTGATTTTGATTTTAAAGAAAAAAGAACTTAAAAAAGTTGAATCAAATCGACTATGTATACACCTATTTAAAAACTATAATTGTACATACACACAAATAAACTTTTTGCCTTCATTTTTTAGTTTGATTTATAAGTTCTATTTTTAAAATTTCAAGAATTTATTTCATGCTTAAAATAATTTGTCTTTGAGTAATCAAACATTCATTATTTTTGAATTCAATCATCATCAAAATAGCTTGATAAACAATTACTAGATCGTAATTTTTTTTTACAATGAAAAAATCAATTATAAAATAAATTTTACTGTATCATTGAAAATAGATAAATTTTTGGACCATGCACATAATTTTATTCAGCAAAAAACGTGTAATAAACCTATTCAATTAATTTAACTTTACATCAGAAGAATCACAAGGGTTGATGTGGTGGTTCAGCACCTCACCCCTTACCTATCACTTAGTGCGCTGACCATTTCGACTGTGGAGATACCTTGAAAAAAAATAATTTTATATTAGAAGAAAATTGACCCAAACCCAACCTTAAACATTAACTTTTGCTTGTTAAATTTTTGTGAATAATTGTGCAACACATTACTCAGAATTAGATTTATTTTATTTAAAAAAAAATTAGTGTTGATAATTGTTTTAAATAACGATTATCTTATCCCAATTCTCTTCGACGTCGTTCTGGTCATCTAAAGAAAGACAAATTCCTCATTTGTTCAGTCAATATGCTCACTGAGTTTCAGGCAAGGACTCCTCACCAGTACATTCTTTTGATTTCTAAAACTGAATCGTCTCAAAATCGAAAATTTTATTAGTGATGTTCAACTTTTAATCTTTGAAACGATAATCTGAACATTCTCCAAAAAAAATTTCGATAGAACTTAGAAGTACAGTTGTTGACGCAGGATGATCATCTGGATTTTCTCTTCTATCGATTATAAACTTGTATAAATGCTGTTTGTTTTTCTGATTTTTACAAACCCTAGAAACCCTAAACAGTAAGAGAATGAGTAGGCTTGCTAATAATCTTGAAAATGCTAGTAAACGTGAAGAGTATAGTGACAAAAAATGTGGGTATAATTTTAATGTTGAATGTGGCTCTTTGAAGAAACCCAGAGCGGAGAATTCAAGAATGGCCCAGGAAGGTAACAGATTTAATGTTGGTAGGACCCTTGTTCATCAACCAATATGCTTACAATTCCAGAGGTGGGGGAACTGTCGTTTTGGTGAAAAGTGTCGTTATGTTCATACTACTGGTGGGTCTACATATGGGCCTCCGCAGGGAGTTGGGTGTGACCAAAGGTATCTTCAGGGAGGCAAAGGTAGGGAGACTGCTGCGATAAATATTGGGACTGCTGGGAATGAAGTGAAGAATAAGAGTTATTCTGATAATGTGGAATGCAAGATGTCTGTGGATTTTCGTAGAAACCTGAAGACCAGGCTTTGCATCCGTTGGGAAAGGGACGGTAGCTGTCCTTATGGTTCAAGATGTCAATTTGCTCATGGGAAAGGAGGTATTTTCGCCGCATAGTTCAATATTGAATGGTTGCGTTACTCCCCTGTTATATTGTTCATTCCTTGCTTAGTTTATTGAGTTGATTTTCATGTTGATTACTTGATAGTTTTCTTCTTCTTTCATAAGCTGATTGTGAAAATATTTATATTTATGCACAGCTTGTCACAGTTCTTTATCATGTCTACTCGTATTGGATTTTGTTGTTTGAACCTTTTGACACTGTCAAACATGCATAAAGCATATCTGTCTGAGTCTTGATATATGGAGGAATAGAATGACATAATTTTCGTCTACACGAAGTGTAGATTGGGGTTGTCTTTCCATTGAGCCAGGGAGACAATCCGAATCGTAGTCAATGTCCAAATATTTGATTGCCTTGTGGCTTGTTGCGTGCCTCCAACTCTTAAGAAGATTATTGTTCAAGACTGTTGAAAACAAGATGCTTAGTGAACCTGGTTAATGTGCAAGTTCCTGTTTTCTAACTTCTATTATCTGATTTCTACCAGACCCTTTTTTCTGTTAGGCTGGTGCTTGTCATTTTATCGACAAACATTCTACTATTCAAGTGTTTACCTGTTTATGTGTTAGTAGATGTACTTCTATTTGGATCTCTACAATAATATGGGCATGTTTTACGAATCTATGTCCAAACAGGTCATGTACACTCCTCCCTAAATTCCAAGTGACCATCTCACCTGTTATTTATTGATCTGAAAAGATCATAAAAACTTGTCCATTCTTTCTGCTCTCAGCTGGTAGTTTTCTGTTTCTACCATACCATTTTCCCCTTCTCATTTCTGTTAGGCATGTTTTTCTACCAGGCATCAACTCTATTACCAAAGTACCTGCCTGTCTATATGTAGGTAGATATACTTTCAATCGGATTTCAACTCTAAAGATGGAAATATACTACAAAAATATTTCATACATTTTATGGATATTCCTGTCTTATATGGTTTCACCCGCACTCTATTGATCTGAAAAGATCATTAGCGCAAGTTGTCTTAGCTTTTGGCTTCAACTGCTAACATGCTACTGCTGTTACTGATTTCTTATAGAGGGTAAGGTTCAAGTATTGCATTTAGTGGCTAGTGAAGCTTCTCTTGCAGAAGTTTCATGAGCGTAGTTATTAACACATGGTTGCAGTTCTTTCTTGGATGTTACTACAAGAAAAAGGCGCCTTTTCCTGCCTGAATTTACAGGTATGACATTGTAAATTGCTATGTGTGATTTGGAGGTGGGAGTCTTCACAATTTTGGTCTTCAGTGTAGAGAATCAGAATGGTGTTTGTGATACTAGTTTTTATGTTGATTATGCGAGGCCCGATGTTTAGACCTTCGTGAAAGAACCTATACCTCAGATTTTTTGAAGATGCTATTTTGTAAAATTCATCACTTCAACATAAGATGGTAGAGCTATGCAACTTTAATTTTTTTTCTATATATATATAAGTTCCATTTACTTAGTTTTCTTGATTATATTCTTTGTTTTTCCTTATACCATTTCTAATTTGTATCAACTTTTCAATGTTGACAGAACTGCAGGTTGTTGGTTACTCCAATCCACCGGTATCATTGAGCAGTGCTGGTATTCCTGCTCCAGCCGAGAATGTTGCATCCAATGAAACAGGGTCCACTGCTCCGTCTAAGCTTAGGTTCAAGTGGAATGACGTACAAAGGATCAGCCGGATCTATGCTGACTGGATTGAGTAGTAATCATCAGGTGCTGTGGAGAACTAGAGAGCATGAACTTTAGGTGGCTTTTGACATATTAGGGAGACTGTAGTTTAAGTTTAAAATGCTGCTCGTTGGGTTATATCATTTCGGTTTTAGTTTGACAAAAATTGCCTTGTCATGATCTTGTGAAGTGATTACATAGTTTTACAAATCAGAGTAGGTTTATATCTGATGATGCAAGTAAAAATTAGTACAGTATTTACAACACCAGTTTCAGCATTTAAACACATCTTATGGAAGAAGACTTTTGTTAATGAGGGGTGTCTTGTTATTTAGCCATGTCCATGAAGCTCTATTTTTAATCCTACTATGTTTACCAATTTTTTGAAGCCCTGTTGCTCCTCCTTGGATTCGGAAAGCTACACGTTTAGTAGGAATGCTCATAGGGTGTGTTCGCCACGAGATAATTTGGGAAAGTAAGTTTGGTTCTTTACTTATTTACTTGCATTTGTTAGGTAATTCTTTTTTTTAATCTTTAATGCATTTGCATATAATTTAGACAAATATTATGGCCTATAGGAGGTCAGGGTGGAGGTTTAGATACGCAGGTTGGTAATTGCTGGATGAGGTGAAGATGAGGTGTGTTAAAGGTCATAAAAAATAAATAATATATAATGTCACTTGTAGAACTTATTTTTTCTGCTTCCATTGGGAAACTCATTTTCCTCATTTTCAATATTTTATTTTTTTAGAGATTAAAAAAAAAAAAAGACAAAAACATTTCCTAAAACATGTTTTCCTGTGTACTGAACACTGTTGTGCCCAAGATAATTCCCGGAGATAAACGAAATAACAAATGACACAAGAAACACAAAATTTACGTGGTTCGGC
>JAPFFP010000070.1:24022212-24065289 GCA_026153255.1 Solanum medicagineum
TTCAATTACTGCACAGCAAATTTCAAGAATGGTGGCTTCCATATTGGTGGCTTGGAAATGAGCCACTTTTTCAACAAACACAACCCTAGTTTTCTTTCTTTTTCCTCGGGAAAGAGCTGTACAAGATCGAAATCACAAGCTATTTGTATTGCATTCCGATGAGTTTGATCATGATTGATTCGGATATCTAATACTGCTGTTGAGATGCTCAATTCACTCTTTAACCTTTATAAGAGATAACCTATTCAAAATATAAACAAAGTAAGAGTTCATTTAAAAGGAGACTCACCACTATACTAGACCTTGCCAATTATTTAGGAGGTTCAAATTTAATATATATATAGAAATATAAAAAGTATACCTTATACAGTGTAATTTTTCGTTGAACCCCTTCTCACAGCCTAGGTCCGCCCCTAGGCATGAGGGACAGAAAAGATTAATAAAAGACTCTAGCCTAAGCTGGACAAGTCCTTGATTTCGGTTTGGTTTTTAATTTTAAGAAAAATCGATAAAACTTGATTTGATTTTTAATTCTAAAAATGGATAAATTCTTGATTTTTATTTTATTAATAAATCGATAAAATTTGATGTCCTCCTAATTTTAAGAAAACAAAACAAAAACTAAAACCCACAACAAATATATAAATTCTTATTTAAAAGTCACAATTGCAAACACACATTTTTTATGCCGCTATAGAAATTCAATTGTCTTTATTTTCTAGTACGAGTTATAATTTTTAGTTTGGTTTATAGTAATTTAATTGTTTGCCTTTATATATTGTTGTATGAGCTACTATAAAGAATGGAGTCAATCTGCTTTCTTGAATTCTGGCCCTCCCCTGTGCACTTCTACTCTTAGATCTCTAAAACCGAATGTCTTCATTTCATCCATGTTAACAGTCATTGCTGATATTTCAATCTTTGATATTCCACTTGAAAAGATCATCTAAACAATCTCCCAAAAAAAAAAAGAAATTAGATAGAACTTAGAAGTGCAGATGATCATCTGGGTCACTCAATCTTGATTATATACTCCCATATGTGCAGTTCTTTTTACTGATTTTTACAAAACCCATACAGTAGTAGAATGAGTACGCCTGAATCAATATGCATACCATTCAGAAGGTGCATCTGCAGTTTTGGCGAAAAGTGTCCTTACATTCATGCTAGAGGCAAAGGTGAAAACAGGGAAAGCTCTGCAAGAACAATTTTGGATGGTGAGTCTACAGATGTGCCTTCACGGGGAATTGGGTTTGAGGAAAGCAGTGGGTCCTCTGCCATAAAAATTGAGACTAGAAAACCCAAGAGGCCTGCGCATTTACTTACAAAGATAAAGACCAAGCTTTGCACCCTGCAGGGAAGTGATGGTACATGTGTATACGGTGAAAAGTGTACATTTGCTCATGGGATAGCAGGTATTTCCACAACCATTAGTTCAATTGTATTCTTCACTTCTTGTTTAGTTTGTTGAGTTGATTTTTATGTTGATTACTTGATAGTTTTTATCTTCTTTCATAATTATATGAATTAACAGCTATCATGTGCAAAACTGTGATAGTGCAAACATTTGGCACTGTACAAAATGAGATGCATAAAGCATATTATGTGAGTCTTGATATTTGGACAAATCATGATTTTCATCTTGAGGAAATGTAGAATGGAGTTGTCTTTTCATTGAGCCACGGAGACAATCCAAATCGTAGTAAATGCCCATTAGTTAGTTGGCGCCATGTGGCCTGTTGTTCACCTGGAAGATTATTGTTCAAGACTTTGTTGAAAACAAGAAGCTAATGTGCAATTTCCTTTTTTCTAACTTCGATAATGTCTTTTCAATTGGATGTCAACTATAAAGATGCACACCATATTACAAATCTATTTCATACATGTCATGTGCAGTCCTTTCTTATATGATTTCGGCCTGCTGTCTTTTGATCTGAAATGATCGACCACGTTAAGTTGTCTATAGTTTTTGGCCTCACTTGTTGACTTGCTGCTCGTACTTATTAGTGATACTTGTCAATATTGACAGAATTGAGGAGTCTTGATTCCCCCAATCCACCGGAATCGCAGAGAAGTGCTGATATTTCTGCTCCAGCCAGGAATGTGCCCACCAGGAAAGATTCCTCCAATCAACCGGAATCGCAGAGAAGTGCTGACATTTCTGCTCCAGACAGGAATGTACCAGCCAATGAAACAGTGACCATTGCTCCGGCTGATCGATGGTTCAAGTTGACTGACTTAAAAAGGAACAGCCGGATCTATGGTGACTGGATTGAATAGCCGTACTTCCCCTTAATCATCAGACACTCCGGAGAACTAAAGAGCTTGAACTTTATCGCATTGTCTCTTTCATCAATTTTGAATTGGTTAAATCAGGTGACTTTTTACATATGTAGGGAGACATTTTGTTATCTCTTAGTTCTGCTTTCTGAGTTGATAACATTTAGATCTTAGTTTGACAAAACTCGTCATTTTGTAAAGTGATTACATGCTACATAGTTTTACAAATCAGATTGGGTTCATATCTGATGATGCAAAGTAAAAACTACAGTCTATACAATACTGGTTTCAGCATTTGTACACGTCTTATAGAAGATGACTTTTTGTTAACGTGGGTTGTCTTGTTATTTTGCCATGTCTATGGAACTCTCGGTTGTTATCCTCGTATGTGTTCCAATTTTCGAAGTCATTATTAAAGCTAAACAGTTAGTAGTAATACTAGGGCTGTTGTGTTCTATACGATAGAAGAATGTTTTGTTGAAATATAAATAGGTTTTTACTCATCTTTGTGTTTGCAATTTTTTTTTTATATAATCTAGACAAATATTAGCATAGATGAGCGTTGGGTTCATGTATGGGGGTGGGAATGGGGGCTGCAAGAGCGGGGTAAAGATGAGCGTGTTGTATTCAAAATGAAATATCACTTGTGAAATTTGTTTTTTTCTATTTTCACTTAAATAATTGTTTTCTCATACATATTTTTTAGATAAAAAAGATTTTCAAAAAATTTAATCAATCGAACTTAGAAAAATTGAAAAATAATTTCCTCCCTGCCGAAGACACCTAATTCATTTTCTTCCTCGAGGGATCTGCCCAAAATTGCAATCACAAAGCTAATAGGCCATTGAGATAGATCAGGGAATGTATCGTTCTAAATTTCACAATTTCACCTGCATTATTATTTTATTTTTTTTGGATTACAAGTATTTATCGTGGTAAATTTTAATAGTACAATTAGTTAACTATACAAATTTTAATCTATTTGGTGAGAATTCGATAATTTCAATCTCATATTAATTGCATAATTACTCGAATATCTTGTTTTACCTCTCGCAAAAAAAAAGTAAAGTTAATCTCTCTCTACACTTATAGAATTGTGCAAATTATGTAAACAAATTTATCCCTTCCATCAACTTGTTTTCAATTCAATTTCAAATTACAACTTTTCTTTTTTCAATTCAAAAAACTTGGCATTGTTACAATTTCACCTCTGCAACTAGGCGGGAAGATCCTAAGAAAACAACTCAATAAGCATTGCTCTGAACCACGTGAACCAAACTTAAAAGTTAAAAACCTGTAGAACGTCATTTACCAGAATACCCTTGTAAAAACTTCAAAAATCCACATTCAAAGTTCCCACATTCTGCATTTCCACAGGGCTAAATATGTAAAATTAGAAGTGTCATCATCATTATAGAGCGCCAAAACGTAAAAGAACATAACCATACTCGCGAAATCCAAACTGATTTTCTCAAAAAAAAAAAAAAGGAGTCAGTCTAGTTTTTGCCATGGCGTCTTCCACCATTATTGAAGCCTGTAACAGTAGAAAGAGAAACCGAAAGCCATTTATCTTCGAAACATTCGCAATTAGAGACTCCAAAGACGGTTTTTCAGGACCTTTTAGAGACAACATTCGGATGTTCCTTCAAGAATTTGCTACCATTGAAGATTACACACTCTGTGGTTTTCCGATTTGGTCAACTTGGTTGATTTCCAACTCAACTGGTGCCGTTTTCCCACTCTATACCATTGAAGAAACCACTCAACTCTCTCTTCATCCTTTCTGCGATCACTGCAAATTCTCTGGTAAAATAAAATGAATAATCAATTTTTTGTTATGAATGTCATGGTACTTTTGTTTTATTATTGTTATGGAGTGTTATTTTTGTGTTGTTGAAGGATGGGGACATCATTATGTGTCAAAACGAAGGTATCATTTGCTAATACCGGCAAATGAGAACTGGGAAAAACCATTGGGAAGCGATTCTCTTGAAATTGTTACTCATGTTTTGCATGGTTTGATTCACTGTAATGGTTATGGTCATTTGCTGTCCATTAATGGCGTTAATGAGGATTCAAATTTGCTCTCCGGAAGTGATTTCATGGATCTTTGGGATCGTCTTTGTACACTCTTCAAAACCAGGTACTGAAGATCATAGTGATTAATCTTAATCATTTTCATAGTTTTTGTGTGTGGAAATTGTCTTCCTAACTTGGTAAAAGTTATTCTAAAGTTTCATGATCTAAGTAACCAAAGCTAAATTGCCAGAACCTTCTGGAAAGAGGAAGTACTATTTGATTATATGGATTTTTTAAGCTGTAACTGAAGAATTATTTATCTCATTATTGTTATTTTGCAGGAAAATTTCAGTGAATGATGTGTCAAAGAAGGGAGGTGTGCATTTGAGGTTGCTTCATGGTGTTGCATATGGACAATCTTGGTTTGGAAAATGGGGTTACAGATTTGACCGAGGAAGCTATGGAGTGACAGAGCAGAAATATGAAGTTGCTCTTCAATTTCTAAGCTCATTGAGGCTTGACAAAATTTTGAATGATTTCAGGAAGGATTTTACAGAAAGACGGAAAATCAAGCAGATTATTGGTACCTACAGAGAATTGAGTGAAGTTCCATTGATCACAATCAGCGAGTTGTTGCAATTCATGCTTGCATTCAAGTCTAAAGCTCTCTTTCGTAGCAACATGAAGCTTGCAAATGGTGAGGATTATTGGTGTGATCCTGATATAAGAGAGAAAAACAGGCCAATTAGCATGGAGACATTTGTGAATTTGATGACTAACAGTGATTGTAGATGGCCTGCTAGACGGCTAGAATTTGTGCTAATAGTGATTGTGAATTTTCTGAAAGAAAATAAAGCAAATGTAGGCAGAAATTGTAGGATGACCAGGCAGGATTTGAGAAATCAGGCAAGAAAATTCATTGGTGACACAGGTTTGATTGATTTTGTTCTGAAATCCATCAGATGTTTTGCATTGGGAAACCAGATTGTTCGTCGATCCATCAACCCATCTACTAAGTTATTAGAATTCACTATCCATGAAGCTGCTATGGAAGAAGAATCAATAAGGTTTCCCTTTTTGGACAAGGATCCTGATTGCAGGTGGAATGAGAAAAAGGTGAAACAAGCTGCAGAATTCATTGTGAAAATCTTGAGAGCGCACAATGGGGATAGTGCGATGTCTAGGCAGGAACTGCGTGACAAGGCTAGGACAACCATCCGCGACACCAACCTGATTGATTATGTACTGAAATCCATTAACAAATCCATAATGGGAAACAAGATTGTTTTTCGATCGAAAAACCCATCTACTAAAAGGATTGAATTTGCCTTTGAAGATATTGTTGATGCAAACAGAGTTGAGAACATTGAGTTATACATGAATATTGATGAAGATCTTGTATACTTGTATGAAGCAGTGCTTATGAGTTACCCAGGGTCAGACTCAGTGAGTTTGGCTACTGGAGTTGTCTTGGACAGCAAGAGATTTGTTAAAGAGTGGAAGCTTGAGAATCAAGATAATCAAATAATGGCATTAACATGCAAAGTCTTGCCGAGTTTCGACGAGTTAGAGAGTGAATTGACTCGTCCATTGTCACCTGGTGTGGTTGTTTTTGTGCCTCCATGGATTACAATAGGTGAGCTTAAGAGAGTGACGCAGGTTGCACTAAGGGACACTTACTGCATTATGCAAAACTTTGTAGTTACACAAATTGGTGGTTTGAGAGGAATAGAAGAACAGAGGATGCTATCTTGCGTAGTGGGCAAAGATGCACACGTTTGGGTGAGAGGGTGTGGGCTGGACTTGGATACTGAACTGAGGTATGAAGGTGGGCCCATTAAGTTAAAGGTAAATTGCATTTGTGGGGCCAAGGATGATGATGGGGAGAGAATGGTAAATTGTGGTGCTTGCCAAGTGTGGTTCCATACAATGTGCACTGGCATTGATGATAATCATGAGGAGGTGATAACAGAAATTTTCCTTTGTGAGAGCTGCAGAAATTTTTAATTGGAAATGAATTATCAAATCTAGTACTAGTATAGTATAGATTTATAAATAAGGAATAAAAATTGCTCCGCAGATTCATGATTTATGTAGACTGGAAATGAATGTTTAACTTCACCAATCATAAAAGTCTTGTATTTGATTAGATGCAAGTTATAAGTACTCTTTTACAACAGTACAATGTGAGTGTCTTGTTATTCATCAATGTCCATAGAGTTTACTACTTTTATTTATCCTTGTAATAGTAGTATAATTTTCATAGTTCTGTACATCAAATAAGTTGATTCTGATTGTGAAACGATCAAAAAACTACAATGGTAGAGGGATCGAGACGAGGAAAGATATACGTTTAAGAATTTAACGACATTTGAGAGTTATACTGAGGCTTTGTGTTTAAAGAAAAGGCTTCATCGTCAACATTAAAGCCATGGTGGGGGTGAGTATGGTGGTGGCCAAGGAAAATGCGGATATGGTGGCAGAGGCGGCTTTGGTGGGAACGGCCAGGGTGGCAGTGGCTGAGCATAACCACACATTCCATTGTAACAAAGGCTTGGAAGCTGGCATCTACGCCCACAGCTTCCACAATGAAAAGGGCTAATGTTGGTGTTGGTGCAAATTCCTTGGCAACATTGCCATGTGAAGGGACATCTTATTCCACAAAATCCACAGTTATTCACATCAGAAGTGACATCAATACAGCGATTCCTGCAACAGAACTTCTTTATTCTTGGAGGAAACTCCCCTTCGTTGCAAATCCAGGGCCTATTCCTGCACCCAATGGCTCGTGGATTCTTCACCACACTTTTAAGCCATAATGAAGAAGATTTGGACGAGCCATTTAGGACATTTTCTTGAAGCCCTCCAACTATTTCTAGTTGTAAAAGTAGCAAAAATGAGATCAAGCGAACAATTAGCGGCATTATGTCAAATCAAGTACCTTTGAAATGCATTTGTAGTAAAGAACTTGCAAAGTTGCTAGTGAAATAGAGAAACAGTTTTTCTGTCTGGACATTGATTATTTGCATGAAGAAAGTATTAAATAGTTGAAGGGGATATGGTTATTTTCATGCAAAGTAAAAAGTTACTGACTTATCATGTTTTTCTTACAAAGGTTCAATACTTCAGGTGATTCTTGTTTGGACAGTGGGCGGCACAGTATGTTTTAAGTTACAGTTTACGTGATTTAAGTGGGAGAACAGGAGAAGGTGAGGAGCGCTGCTTGGTTTGCACTTTCTACTGAAATAGAGGCTCTTTTTATGCAAATACACTGTTATACCGTTGGTCTTTTTATAATGAAATCTTCAAAAACTTGTCTTTCTTTTTCCTCTGGGGAAGAGCCGTCTAAGATTACAAATCACAAGCTTTTTCCTCAGATGGGCATGTAACAAACTCAAGTAATCTTAAAGAACATGATTCATCCTAAAAGAAGCCTTCACAATTTCACTAGCATGATTAATCAATTCTTTTTTATTTGACGTTACATCCGACTGATACACCTCCCCTTGGTCTATTACATAGTTGAGGGGCGATACAGCCCATATTCTTTCAGGATAAAATGCTAAGAATTACAAACGCTACAAGATTCGATAAAATTTTATCTGCAAATGTTTAAGGGTGCAAAGGCGGAGCTAGGATTTTGAATAAATTATTATTCAAGTAGACTTTTAAACAGAAATACATGGTTTGGGATTGGGTTCTACTGAACTCGTAGACAGACCTGTAGCTCTGCCTGTGTGTGGGTGTATTTATGCATTCTCTTCTACTGATTGAACAAATTTCACAGTAGACCTGGCCAACGCATCCATTGGGTCGACACATTTCTTCAGAAGAGGATCATCTGGAGGTAACAGATTACGCATGTCATCTGAGGCAATTATAACCGTGTTAACTGCTCTTACCAGAAGAACTTGAAGCGCGATTCTAAACAAATTCTGTGCCCCTTCAATGTCCTTCCTGTTTAAGGCTTCTACCGAAGGGATTACTGTGTGTTCCATAGTTGCCTTATCCGGCAGCACAACTTCAAAACCCTACACTCAGTAAAAGCAGAATGACAGATGACCATCAGTGATAACTCCAACTGTAGATGAATAAAATCACCTAACTATAGTATTATCGTGCCATTGAACATATCCAAAACTTGATGTTTCACATGCCTGTTGGCTGGTAGTACTTAGAGTCTAACATACATCTGGTTTTTCACCCTAAAAGAATAAATTTATAGCTTCCTTCGAGACAAGAAAATTGAGAAGCATCTCCAATTAGGGAAATGATAAGAGCTGCTTTCTTTTGTAAAAGGGAAATGACCAGAAGATTGAAGCACTGCCATCCAAATACCTACAGCATCTTTCACTGTGATACTTAGAACAGGGCGCTAGTCTGTTCTCTCTGGACATGCCTCCAATAGCATCAAGTGAATAGTAACAATACTCAAAATCGATTAACCTACACTACATGTCTACATAAGACAGATCTATATCACTAAATGATTCCCTGAATCTAATTCTCAACTCCGTACTAATTGCTACTTGTACTTGAATTGCCTGAAATGCATATCAACTTCATCTAAAGAAAAACTTCACCTTCATCTTGAAATTTTGCTGGGCAAGACGAAAAATCCCTGATCTGTTTGTTCTTAAGCTGCTTCTGAGGACAGATACTACTAGTTACTTTGATACATCTAAAGTGCAAACTGACTAGGTTCTTCTATGCAACAGCATGGAAAGGTTCGAAAGTAAAAATGTAGAGGTATCGCGGCATAAAGAAAGCATTCAAGAAGGCATGGACAGCTTCTTTGCCGCAATTACTTCAAGGGGAAGAAGAAAGAGACAGCTATCATTGAAAACTAACTTTACACAATTCTGCAATCTGAGCGGCACTAATCATACTTGGAATCATGCAGGGCAATCTACAAGATTTGCAACCTATGAGAATACAAACTGTGGGACTAGAAAATTATCAGTATATGCATCCTATAAAGTTGCAAAATCAATGCTCAATATAGCATTGAATGAAATAAATTAAAGGACTGCTGAACAGTTAGTTCCCCATAGACTATTGCATGAAGAGAAGCATAAGATCCATGTCACCAGGGTAACTGACTAGTTTCATTATAAATTGTCTTTTATTCTTAGAGGGAATGATCAGATGAAGCTCATCTTACAAGTGGGATTACTATATCAACGAACAGCCAGATCAATAAGTGCTATTTAGTTAACCGCGGTGCACTTGCGGAAAACTCCTTGCCGGGGGCCTATGCACCCCCAGGATTAGTCGGAGCTCAAAGAAACTCAGACACTCGGTGCAAATCAAAAAAAAAAAGTGCTATTTAGATATTTCCTATCTCATGGCACTTAAAGCACAAGGGGGTGTTTGGATTAGCTTTTTTTTAGGTGGGATTATAAGTTAAAAGCCAAAAGTCATAAATTGGAAACCCCCAACTTTTAACTTTTGGTTTTATGTTTTGGGTACTTTTTTCAGCTTTAGGAAAGTGCTTAGAAGTACTTTTTGTGTTACCCAAAAACTTTCAAAATTTAAAAAGTGCTTAAAAGCCAAAAGCCAAAAAATAAGTCAAACCAAATACTCACTGAACATACCACTTATCCTATTAACATGTCATCCTCCCATGATCAATATTATCCAATATAAGTTCTTGAATCGTTATGAATTCACAAGTTCCAAGGTTGTTAAGGATAAATAGAGGAAATATGGTTGTTTCTTGAACTAGTAATATACCAAAACTAGAGACATATACTTGGATGGTTGAAACAAGCACATAAAGGTATGAGATAAAGAGTTCCAAGAACAACTATTGATACCTCATTTTGAAGTTTCTCTTGATAAAATCCAGCAGACAAAGTTGCATCCGAAGCCAGAACTCCAATCCGCACAGTACTCCCAGCTTCTAGTGGTCGTAAATTAGCTTCTTTGAGCTCCTTGGCCACACACTCACCCATATGAAGGACAGGAACTGAAGAACCTAGTGTAACCTCATCATACCAAGAATGTGATATGTAACAAGGCATGACAACGCATCGAGCTCCAGATTTCTCAAGAAAGATTCTTTTGTGCCTAAGATTTTCAACAATTGGAGCATGATCTTTTAGTAAGTTTTCATTTTTACCAGTGAGATAAGAACTAGAACCTCTTTCATGGAGTGAAAGCTCTTTGTTAAGAACTGGATCAGAACAAAGAACAAAGGGAAGGCCATTTCCTCCATCTCTAGAACTCCATGTGACAAGCTTGCTCACAAAATTTAGAGTGGTTCCAATGGATAACCCCCCGATGATTCCTATTGCATTTTGATGGGTGAGGAAAACAGAATGCTTTGAAGCCGTATCTAAAGGAGAATTCTCCATTGAGTTGGCTAGATTTCTGCTATCTTCGGTTTGTGAGATGATGGAAGAAGGAGGTGTGGCCAGAGTTGGACTTTTTCTTGTTCTGTTATGACTATGGTGGCTGTTCATACGAGCTAATGTACATGTTGAATAATTTAATGAATTGAAAGACATCATCATTCTTCTCTACAATGTTCAGGCCAACTTTTCTAAACCTGAGAGAAAGAATCTATGTTTTTGGGTCAAAAAGTATGTCAAATTTACAAAACTGCAGCAGGGGTAGTCCTTCTAGATCTGATTCAATAAAAAAGAGTACCCATTTTTACCTGAAACAGAATTCTTGAACTCCTTGGAAAATCTTGCTTTATCCTCAAGATGGAAAACAGATGAAAAGCAAGAAATTTGCAGCAAATGTGAAAACCCTCCAACAGCAGCTAGCCATTAGGAGCAAAAAAACACCTCTGAAAGTGCAAAGTTTCTTATGATTTTGAGAATATTCTCAGCCTTAATGATGCAGCCGACTCTCTGGTTGGGGATCACTGAACTCTCAGTACAAGATTCTCTGTACTAGAAAAGAATCTTAAGCTAAAAGATAGTAACTTTTTCCAAGTCACTAACAAGCTTTTTCCCAAAAAGAATTTGAGAAAAGCAAAACCTGGTATGAAGGGAAAAATCAAATATTTTGTTTGTAATTGAGAAGAATCCCTAGTAGGAAGGAGATCTATTTGTTAATTGCAAAGTGGGTCAGCTCCATTATTCACCAATCAGTTACTCCACTGATTTCTACTGCTCATTATGGAAGGAATCTCTTTTATGTTTTATCTTTCTCCATCACGTTTTCCTATTTGCTAACAAATAATTATTGAAACAAAAAGACAGGAATTCTTGTTATCTAGTGCAGGATGATGTTTGTCTTGCTGCCGCTGGGCCCCCCATATGATTCATCAAAAAGTGGGGGCTAGGTACATATTAGAATCTCTATTGAAAAATGAAAATATCAGTCTTTTTAGGTTTTTAATTTCTAACAAAGATGACTTTATACCATGAATTCGAATGCGTTACATCTGGTTAAAGATAAAAGGAGAAATGATCAATGACACTACAACATAGAAAAATAGAAAAGAAAAGACTTCTATAGGAAACATAGTACTTGGTCACCATGATTGAGGTATGAAAATAAATGCTCCAATGGCTTATGTTACAAGTGCCAACGTGCCACTGGGACTCATTGTTTGGTACTTGTCAGCATCAAAATTATTGCAATATAGTAATCACTTTATAAAGAAATGCTGATTAAGAATGTATTGCAACCTCAACGTATGACAAAAAAATAATAAGAAAATGGCAATCAATCAGTTAGCATATCTAACTCTAGTTATCTTTTGCTTTTGTTCATTCTAAGAGAGGCCTGTTGTTTGGACAAACGTATCATCTTTGTGACATCTGCTCTGATAGAAAAGAAGGCAGAAAGCAGACCAATTAGCATAGTTGGGTATATGACTACACTTGCGGAATTCCTAAAAAGTACTTGCTTGTCAAGACCCCATGTGATGAGGAGGAGCCCAATAAGACTAAATCTCCCTGATTTCATTAGCCCCAAAAGTGCTCCTGCCACGGACAAGTAACTTCCTACTATAACCTGTGTAAACCCAAACCAAAAATTAAACACTGAAAAAGAAGAACCCCCCCCCCCCATTAAAGCAGAATTATAAACTGAAATTAACCTCTAAGTTCTGGAGATCATGTGTTACATGAGATTCCTTCATATTGGTGAATTTATAGGTTTGTAGAAGCTTGTCATAGCTTGGAATGGCATTGTTATTATAAATGGCTTTTGCTACGGCTCCTGGGTAAATCAGGGCTTTTACCATACCTCCCGGAACGACTCCATTTGCGTACAACAGAGACAATGACACCTCAATTGGTGTGGTACATGTACCGATTCTACAGGGAAATCTGCAAAATGATTGCAATCAAATTTCAGAATTTTCATAAATGCAAAAGGTTCGATGCGTGCCATTAAATAACATTAATTGAACCAACAACCAATGAATGTGAATCACTGCATTGCGAGTATTAATAACTATTCCTAATCAAGGTAATGGCGTTTCGATGTTCCATAAAAAAAGCCCTAGCATTTGTTCGTTTCGAATGGCGAATTGATTAAAAAGCAAATTAGAACCTGAAAAGTGGGACTTGGAAAAGTATTAGGAGAAAGTATAGCCTGGACGCAGCGAAATAGACGTCCCGTGCCCATTTCTTTGATGTAGACGCCATGCCAGTTGCCAAAAGCTACAAAGTGTTGGTGAAAGGGCCACAAACTTTATTCCAATAAGGATGGAAAATAGAGAAAACCCTTTTTTGTTGGGCCACGGAGACCCTGAATCACTTGGGTTGATTGCTTCCATCATTTTCCGGCTACTCTTTTTTGGCAAAAATGACACAAATGTATAGAAATTTAATTTGTCTTTGTATCCTTAAAAAAGAAGCATTGAAATCTACACCCAAAAGGAAGTTTACTTTTCAAAAACAGAAAAATCGTAACTAGGGTAAATATAATATGTGAGGTATCAAATATCTTACTGAAATTCAAATTATTGATCTCGCACTTCTGAAGTTCAACATTAATACTACAAAAAGTAACGAGTATCAACTATTGTAATACCGATAAATATATAAAATAATATTAATATAACTTTGAATATTTTATTTTAATTGAAATAGTCTTTTTGGTTGATTGGTAAAAAAAAATTACTTATATTTTATCTTGAATATTTTGACGAGTGTAAGATATTTATATAATATAATTAAAGCATTTTTTAAAAGTTGAAATCATAATTCTATTTATATAAATATAAGTAAGTTGAAGTCGACCAAATTATAAATTAACAATTCAAATATATCGCAATCACCAATACCAAATTAACTCGATCGGGTAATGGAATAACATTTTCAAAAATCAAAATTAACAAGCCATAATTTTCATACCATACCACGTCCCACCTGGAACGTAACTATACCTCCTATTGACCTTCTTGTCTAACAGGTTTTTATTTACATACAAAAAGTTTACTCTCTCCGTTTTATTTTTATGTGATACTATTTCTTTTTTGATTCGTCTTATAAAAAATATTAT
This sequence comes from Solanum medicagineum, assembly GCA_026153255.1. NCBI lineage: Eukaryota > Viridiplantae > Streptophyta > Magnoliopsida > Solanales > Solanaceae > Solanum > Solanum medicagineum. Next base: position 24,035,986 of record JAPFFP010000070.1, read on the forward strand.
GTTATTTAAATTGAAAACAATTTAACTTTAAACTTTTCTTTTTAAATAATGATTTTAGATCACAAATTTCAAAAGTTTTTCTTTTTTTTCTTAAATACCGTGCCAAATCAAAAAGTATCACATAAAATGGACGAAAGGAGTATAAATATTACTTTCTCTTGTCCTATTTTATTTGGGACTATTGTTTCAATTTAACATTTGAAACAAATATCTTCGAATTATATTTTAGAATACAAGTTTTAAAAGACTTTTTTTTTATAACACCTAACTTAATCAAAAAGTATCATATAAAATGAGACGGAGGAAATATATTTTATACCAAATACAGTAAAAACAGAAATTGATTTGGAGTCCAGTTGCAGTACCATTTCAAGTTTAATTTGGATTTTCGGTATATTAAAACAATAATAATATGATTTATCTGGAAAAAGGAAAAGCAATATAAAGTTTCTAATGACAACCAAATTCTCAAAAGAGCTAGGCGTGCACGGAATTTTTTCCTAGCAAATTAAGACGTTTGCTTATTCTTCTTATAAAAAGGATAAGTCTTAAAACCTAAAGATTATCCAAACAAAAAAAAAGATAAAAAGAAGAAAGAAATCATAGTGCAGAATATCCAAGACTTAATTAATATCTTATATTATGAATTGATTTTTAAGATGATCACTTAATTACTAAATATCATCTTAAAAAAATATATTTTTGTATTTAAATTTTTTCGTCAATCAATTTTTTGAAATAATATTATTAATTACGTCATGAACTCAAAATCAAAGTTTAAAAACTTCTCTGTATCATCGATTTAATAATTTATAATGATGTCCCAAAAATCATTACTGAGTCAAAGACTGGAACCTCAATTATGTATGATCATGTCAAAACATGTGAGGTGGATAATCATCGGCAATCAATAAGTTTAGTCCTGTAACTAAAGCATAATATATTAATTTGATCTTAATTAATATTTATATTTTTTAATTTTGAGTGTACACGAATTTAACTATATATTCATATAAATTAAAATACACGTACGTTTATGTATTGGAGCTATAACTACTGCCGAGTTGATGGCTGCTCATATCTTTTTGGATACGTTATGATGAAAACACTTTAGCATCTACTACTTTCATTATCTACAATAAAAAGGATGGCTACAAATTGCAGTTCTTTTTTTCTCTCTGTTTGTTTAAACGTTGATGGCTCTTGGGCACTTCCAAGAACCACGTCTAGGCATTAAAATATCAAGAAAAAACGACAAAAATAGTACAAAAATTACAGACCTTTTGACATTCACATGTTGGTCACGCATCTCTATGCTAAATCAAAAACCTTCGAGTACTCTACTCGGATCGATATTTTAACTTGACATAAAGTTATTAAAAAAAGTCTAAAAAAATATCGATTTCATGATTATAAATTTAAGATAATGATATTCTTTGATTCGTTGCTTCAAATATGTTACGCGGAAATGAAAATAGAACTAATATACTGAAAAGGGGAGTACTTTATCTCTCGTTCAATCATTGCTCAGCCACAATCACTTGCAATTTGTGCCAAATATAATTTTCTTTCTGCATCTCCCTGTTGCAAGAGCCTTTAGGATTTCTTACGCTATGTGGAGCAATCTTCCTTTTGATCTCTTAGCCAACATTTTCTCTTATCTTCCTCCTGATTCATTAGCCAGGGCGAAATCCGCCTGCAAGAGTTGGCATACATGTGCTAACAATTCAGGTTCGTGGGCAACGCCGCCACGGCGGCAGCATCTACCGTGGTTTATAGCGTTGCCCACTCGCAATCAGGGGAATCTTATTTATGCTCACAACCCAATTGATGGTTCTTGGCATCTATCGCCTCTTGACTTCATTTCCACCCCAATTCGCCCAATTGCTGCAGTTAATGGCCTAATACTACTGAGAGAAACCACATCTACTGCTCTTCAATTAGCCATATGCAACCCTTTCACTCGCCAATTCCGGCACCTCCCAAAGCTAAATGTCACAAGGACTAATCCAGCTGTTGGGATGATTGAACTGAATTCAACCAACTTCGAGGTCTACATAGCCGGAGGAATGTCAGAGGCCAGCACCACCGGAGGAGGTGCCTCTTACGAGCCCAGTTTAGAAGTGTACGACTCTGTTCACGGAAACTGGAAAACAATTGGATCAATGCCAATGGAATTTGCAGTAAGGCTAACAGTTTGGACCCCAAACGAGAGCGTTTACTGCAACGGCGTCCTGTATTGGATTACCTCAGCCCGGGCTTATACCGTTATGGGATTCGAAATCGGGAACAAAAATTGGAGAGAATTAAGCGTGCCGATGGCTGATAGGCTTGAATTTGCAGCATTGGTGCCAAGAAATGGGAAATTAAGTCTTGTTGGTGGAACTAGTGATGCAGGGGCATGTATATGGGAGCTTGATGAATCGAATAATTGGAAAATGATTGAAAGGGTGCCAAAAGAACTGGGAGCAAGATTGTTTGGAGGTAAAGGGAGATGGGGTAGTATTAACACAAAATGTGTGTGCACTGCTGGGGCAATGTGGTTGTACAGAGATCTTGGATCAGGAATGGTGGTATGGAGGGAATGTGCAGAAACTGGTACTGAATGGAAATGGCATTGGATTGAAGGGTGCAGTACAATAAGAGGGATGAAATTGCAGAATTTCCCCATTAAAGGACTGTTGTTACATCCCCACCTTGCATGTTCCAATTTCTTGCTGAATGAATGAACTCCATATTCTTCTCTCTTCCAAGTTCCAAAAACATGCTCATACAGTAACTTCATTTACCGCCTAAATGTAAAAAAATAAAAACCCGGATTTTCAGTTGGTGTTTTTATAACATTAATTTGTTAGTTTTGGTACATAATATTCCTATCTGTTCCAATTTATTTATTTCATTTAATCATTAAAAAAAACATCTCTTTTCACTGAAATATCTATATTTATTACATAGGTGTATTTGTCGCTTTGCTTTTTATTATAGCTGATTTTATTTTTAACTAATTAAAGAGAAAATTATCAAAAATAATAAAATTTGACACAAGTTATTAATTGCATCCTCGAATTATTGACAGTCTTAAAAATATTCCTTTACTAGACTAAATAAAGTAAAATACTCTCTCGATCTACCACAAGACATATTTGTCTCGATACATCACGTGAAAATGATGTATTTGAGAATAGGAGAGACTAGAAACTTTTAAATTTTTTCCAAAAGATAAAACGTAAGTCATATATTTAGATAATTTTTCCTTTAAATATAGTGAAAAGGACTAGAAAGATAAGATAGGCCCAGCCCAGTTCTTCTAATGGCCCATGTTCTCGAGCCTTTGACAAGAAATGCAAAACGAACCAGGCCTTAACCCAAAGGCCCACTCGCTATCATGTCCCCGAGTTTCATTGTCTTGACAATTTTCTTTTTGTAGCAATAATTACCTTTATAAAATATTTACTATTTTAAATATATTTTTTATTTATTATCTAATATCTCATATTTAAAAAATATTTATCATTTATAGTAACTATATCATATATCATAAGTGAATTATATATGTAGTATATTTGTCATATAAATATATTGTACTTATTTTGATTTTTATAAAAAATACTCTATATTAAAAACAAATTATGCAGGTAATATAAAGGAATTACACTCTGTATAAAAGTAACTTTGCATGCAATAAAGATGCATCATAAGTGTTTTAGAATATACTATTAAACTTATTTTGGTAAAAAAAGTTATATTATGTATTAAAATTATATTACTATAAATGATAAATATTTTTTAAATATGATATACACAAGTAAGTTTTATTTTTTTAGATGAGGCTGAAAAGTGACTTGTGAACGTTATGGCTACGGAAAGAACTATATTCGGGATTATATTAAAGTACTAGTTTTTTTATTTTACTGGAATTAAATGTTTAGGCGTAGAAATGTGTTTCACTGACATTTCGTCATTAGATTTGGTTTACAGGAAATAGAAGGTAAAAGAAAAATAATGATTAAGAGAGACTTAAACCTCACTAGTCCTCTTATAAAGGAAAAAGAAATTTGGTTTTCTAGCAAGTTGACAGGGGGAATAATGTTTATAGGATAATGATGAAAGTTGAGTCATCCCCACTAGTTGACCTAAATGGATGTTTAGCAAAGTTAGGCAAATCAATTTATAAACACTTACAATTTATATTTGTGTATTTGGTAAATATGCAAATTGCTTACTTGCTCCTCAATTACTTGTCATATTTGTTTATGGGAGTCAAACTATAGAGAAATAGAGAGTTTATTTTGGAAAGATTACTGTTTTGAAATATCAAATCTTAAAAGTAGAAGATGCTAGGTATAAGACTGATAATAAAAAATATAAAACGGACAATAAAAGTGGGAACCAAATGATAATATATAAATACAATAAAAGTAATAAATATAAATGGACAATAACAATACAAAATATAAACACACAACAAATCTTACTAACCTACTATATCAGTATATCACAAGATCAGACATCATCCTACCTTTAAATATATATTTTAATTTATCTTTCAAAACTTCATATCAATCTATATTTCTTGATGGTTTTGGTTTTTACCAGGCACTTGATAGGACCAAGGCAACAATTTTTGGCCATAAAATTAAACAGGGAAAAGCCAAAAGAGCAACTAGAATCTTCACAAGAAATGGCTAATGATAATGGATGGTGATGATGTGATGATTATAATGCTTAGGCATTGATGCGTAGCGTGGTGTGCTTTGAGTGTGTTTATAGACTTTGAATCTCTCACCGAATTCAAAAGGCTAATCATACCACAATTAACAAATGACAAAAGTAAAACATCTTTAGCTTATTACTTTCTCCATCTCCAAAGTGAAACATAATAAGTATAAAAAAAAAATAACAATAGTAATTTAAGAAAAAATTATTTACAAGCGGTTATGTTCTTACTTTCATATTCTACGTTTTTAACTATTCTTGTGTGTTTGATGTCATGAGAGTGTGTGTGTGTGTCTCTCTCTGTATATATATGTATATTCTGATAGTATCAGGAAAAAAGAAACAATGTTTCCATGAAATTGCTTGATATCATCATATATTAGATTTTGATGAATAAAATTATCACTTTAATAATTTTTCTATTTAATTTCTTAAAAATTGATAGGGTATCAATATACTAGTAAAATATCATAGAGGATTAAGCTTAATCTTACATGACACTACTATAGTATCATATACAACGATATATCACAAAGTAATGATGCAGACATCACGTGCAAAATAAGAAAAGAAAAAATAGGATAAATTTGTAAATAATTTGAAGTTATAAATATTTTGATATGGAAAAAGTAAGAATTGAGCTGGTAGATAGGATAGGCTTGATATTTTCACCTATTGACAACTTCTATATCTATACTTGACATAAATGAATAAACATGAGAAAGGGAAAATAAAGTTGCCATGTTTGAAAGGAATACGCAAACTTCTACTAAGGTTGATGGTGACGAGGCCCAATTGGTTGTGCCTTTAGTGACTTTTGATGAATTGAAAAGTCCACATGCACTTGAATACTTCTTCCAACAAATGTTGTAGGCCACATTTTATTTTATTTAGTGAAGTGGACATGTGAAGTACAAAAGATGGAATCATTATCTCATAAAATTAAAACTAAATTTAGTAGAGTTTACTGCTTAATTACCATTTACCAATCGAATAATACATCTTAGGATTTGCTATTTAAATACGATTAGAGAAATTTGAAAAAGATACAAATGAGTTTAATGGACACAAATTAAGGAGAACTTAAATGAGTTTAATGGACACAAATTAAGGAGAACTTATTACACTGTCTTTAAAACCTCTCTATTTATAGCAAAGATATTCTTTCATTCATAATTAACTTGTCCAGTTTAAAATTTGCTCACGCTGCAAAGATTAATGATTAACATAAGTGGAAAAGTAATTTTGATAAAATCACCCAAATATATATTAATTGAAAGAATTTTAAATATATTTACTCACTATTTTTAAAAAAATATTAACTCGATATGAATAAATTAAGGGTATAATAGAAAAAAGAAAATTACCTTTTCTTGATTTGTCAAAAATGACAAGTAAAAGCGCAAGTCAAATTATGAAATATTTGATAAGTAAATTAGAACGAAGAGAGTAATTATCTGTCGCAAGTCAATTTATACCGTGGGACTATTAATGGAGTAAATTATACTCCTTTTATCATATTTTAGTTGTCATGTTGTGTTTTTAAAAGTTTAATTTTAATTAATTTTTAAAATAAAAACTAGATATTAAAAAATTATAAGAAAAGTATTATTTATTATAGTATAACTTTTCTCATATTAATATGATAAAAAATATATCTTAAAATATTAATCAAAATTTATACAATTTAACTATAAAAATAAAAATCATAATAATTAAAATAAAACAAAGATCATAACAATTAAAATGAAACGAAGGTATTACTAGTTGGGTTGCACTGTTTCAGTACAATTATAGTTTGTTGTGTATGGTGGATAAATATAGCTGGATTGTGAGAATTTTATTTCAATAACACTAATAAATGTTGAAGTAGAAAGAACCCCTAAATTGGATAGAGGGACAATTAATGTGTTAATCCTTACCTAGCTAATTTACCAGACCCTATGATCTTATTCTGTTTTAATTTTAATCAATCGTGTGTTGACGTTCTTTGATAAAATGTTTTTTTTTATATTTATTTGTTCACTTTAAATTTTATATATTTTTTAAAAATATTGGCATAAGTATTTTATTATAATATTTTATATTAATTAATATTTAATATTAGTTTTTAGTAAATAATTTGATGAATAAATAATTAATATTAAAAAAATATTATTTTTCATATATTAAAAGTAACAAACAAAATTAAAAATCTACTTTTAAAATTATGAACAAATAAAATAAATAAAAAGTATTTAATATGCTTCCTTTGTGATGAATTGTGATTTTCGCTCAGTGATTAATTCTTATAGTACTTAACTTTTATAGCTAATTAGGATGCTCCGTTCATTTTTACTTGTCCCCTATACTATTTTGGAATATCAATCAATAATTGTCTATTTTACACTTATCCTAATTTATCCATATCATAATTATAGTCATTTCCCTATTACATTTTTTAAGACATCACATTTATTGTATTTAAAGGGTAATTTGATAAAATTATCCCATCATTTACTACTTCTTAATCTATATGTCAAGTCATTAAGGACCAAATAAAATTGGACAGAGGAAATATTTTAAAAAGAGTGATGCATATAGAATTTTATTCTTATCTCATAAAAATAAAAACTTATTGTCCATCAATTCTTTGTTCAAGTAAAACATACTCGGTATATAATCAGAAAGGTTGAAATTAGTTGCTTGTTTACATTTAAGAACTGATTGATATTACTAACGGTATATTCATAAATTTAACTAAGCACTCAACAATAACGTGAGAGTTCAGTAGTCAACCAACTAAACTACTAAGATTCTTCCAATCACTTTTTCATTCTTAACCAAAAGGTCTTGGGTTTGAGCCCTTGAGTACATAATCATTTTTGTTAGAAAATGCTTTACTTTTCAATGTAAAACTTTTCAATGCAAATTTTAATTTAATTGACTCCAATATAAATATCTAATATCAAATCGAAAACATTCATAAATTAAATAGCTAAAAAACAATTTATTAGCCGCAAAGTAACAAATAGAAAACAACCACCATGCCGCATTTTGCAAATTACAGTTTGACCAAAATCAATCGGGCCAAGAAGGGGAAAAAAAGGATAACAGAAAAATCCTTAAACAACACGAAGAGACAGACAATTTGACAGAAGTTCAGAGGTATATTATTTTTTCAGATTCCTATAATCATAGACTTTCATTTTCATTTTATTTATTGATATCAAATAGTCACAGACTTTTATTTTCATTTAATAAAATAATTTACTATAATCAAATAGTCACAGACTTACGGTCAAAGGAAATCATAGAGTCATAAATAAAATACGTGAATTGAATTATTAAACAAAGCGTTAATAATGACAAAAATTTGATCAAAACACATGCCTTGTTAGGTATCATTAATTAGGTAAAATAAACACTGCTTAATAAAAAATTGGATTACATTCATTACGCGGGATTGCAACGGCCGATGACCTTTAACCGACCCCGGAGCTTAGAATAAGGTTTAATTTTTCAACATGGATAAATAATTTATACTTCACAAACCACTTTAAAATATTATCTCATGAGTATTAAGTACAGATTAAAAATAAAAAATTAAAGCCAATAGCTACTTAATTTTTTTTAAAGGATTGATGCATTTAATTTCTTCTAACGAGATAGTGATAAGATCTGTACATATTTTATTCTCTTCGGACCTCAGTTGTGAGATTTCACTGGATAATGATATTGTTGTTGTTACGTAAGAAATTTGAGAAAAAGCAAAACCACAAAAATTTACAATAATCTATTTTATTTTTTAGTTTGTTTTTTTAAAAAAATCCTTTTCTTTTTTTGTGATACTTTAATTTCAGCAGTTCACGTAATATTTTTAAGTATAAAAAATTAAAAGACATTTTAAATACATCTAACATTACTTTAATTAAGAATTACAAAATTAATTTTTCCTAAATTTTCTTAAACCTCATATTAAATCAAACCAATTTATTATTTTAAAAGGGAGAAAATATTATATACAACACCGCTTGTTACAATAATAAAACACATTAATTTTATATACATTATATAAACAACACATTTCAATGACATTATTGCTTATCAAATATATTTCAAATATTACAGTAAAATCTTATTGTAAAAAATATTATAACCACAATATGTTACAAAATATTGTTTCAAAGATGACTCAACCATTTACGAATGAGGATTGTTGTAAATGAAGCTGAGTGCATATGTATTTAAATTATAGAGACAGAAAATAGCTAAAATATATTTTAATCTATTAGTCTCACAATTGTCGGAATATCTAGAAAAATCAAATATATATATTTCAACCTATTAGCAAATTTTTAATTACACATGAATGCCTTACGATAATTTAACCTTTTAACTTCACTTAAGAACATCTAAAATTATTTTTTTATTAAAAATAAATACGCAAGTAAATAATAAAGTCACCTAGTATAAGTCTGCAACTTGTACGAGTAAACTGATAAAGTAAACCTTTTTTTACACTAATAATCTTATATTTGATCTCTAGAGTCGTTTAATTCGCAAACTAGGTTATTTGAAATTATAATTCAACTCATAATTTATCCTATTTGAAAAACAAATTTAAAATATACTTTATTTGTAGTGGAATGAATAAATTTATGAAAAAATTTATCAAATCATATCTTATCCCATAGACCAAAAGAGAGTGAAAAATCTAAATTACCTAACCCTTTATTACTAGTTTTATTATAATATTGGTCCCAATCCTATCTCGCCCATTCTATAAATACGGCAGTGGTATAGACACATGTGAGAAAAAGTCCAACCACAATCGCCTGGGCCTCCATACTCGTTTACACAGTCCTCATCCCAAGAAAGATCTACACTGCATCACTGTAAAACAATAAGCAATTCTGGTGGATAATCAATTTTTGCTCATTCTCTGTATTTGATGGCTGGATTACAGAGATCTACGACGTCGTTCCGGAGACAAGGCTCATCAGGACTGGTATGGGACGACAAATTATTGACAGCATCAGGTGAATTGGTTCAGCTCGGCAATCCAAGAGGAGAAAACACAAGTAATAAAACTGACAGAGAAGCAGAAGAAAAGCAAAAATTGGAAATACTGTCGATGCCTGATAAGGCTTCATCAAAAACAGCTGGATCCATGGAGAGGAGCCGATCCAATCGTGGTTTTCGAACCGGTAAGGTGTCGCCGGCAATTGAACCGCCGTCTCCTAAAGTATCTGCATGTGGATTTTGTGGCGCTTTTGGGAAGAATGATAAATCTAATCGTCGACCTAAATCCGGTAAGCGCAAGATGTAATAATTTTCCGGTGAAAAGGGATTAGGTCAGATATGGTTGGCGCAAGTAGCGTTCATCTCGATAAGGATGAGGTGTGAGAATTTTGTTACTAGAAGACAACTGTACTACTTGTTTGTATGCATATTTGGCTTTTTCTCTGCCAGATTTGTTCTTCTTTAGGTTCTTCAGGGGACAATTTCTTCCGGTGTCTTGCTTTTCTTGGTTGGCTCGATAATCTATGTGCATAAGCTTTAGATTTTTGCTTTTTCATTAAGCCGCCGTGAGTCATTTCTCGTTGTAAAAAGTTGAATCTGAAATTGGGACCATCTATTGCTTTATCTTATGGTTTGTGATTTGGGTATATCTCATGTTTTATCTTCTGTATACGAGTATTTTTATTGTATATAACTCTCTATATGTGTACGCTCCTCTTCCTTTTTCCTTCTATTTGTAGTTTTGATTTTCATTTTTAAGGAGTTTGGTGATCCTATCTTCCAGAAAATTGAATTGCAAAAAAGTAGTTTGTGACAAGTTTGGAGTGGTCATTAGGTAGACTAATTGTGCCAAATTAGTAGGCACATTCCTAATATAATCAATTCCGGGAGGTGAAGAGGAGCCTCAAATACTCAAAAACTGGTAGGAAATTAAAGGAGAATTGCCATTATGAACATACAATCGCTACTCTCTGACTTTGTCATTTTTGGTGGTTGCTGTTTTTAATAAACATTGTGAAGTTACTTTGAATATATTAGCATTATAATTTGTACATCTATATTACGGAGAAGAATGATATAAGAATCACTTGAGAATCATGAGCTCTTAAATATAATTCTCATGTTTATAGGTAGGTAGCAATTATTTCGTATAATTAATCAAAATTGAATTTGTATGGTTATAAAAAACCCTAGAGTTTTTTCCCGAAGGTGCTGGAATTGTCAACGACATTTTCCTACCTCTTTGCCGCAAATTACATGCCACGTGCTGATGCCGCACCAGCAATAAAAAAAATCACTTGACTGCACGAAACAGTAGTGTGCCTATTATAATAATATAAGTTTATACTTTCTCAATCATAGTATATTTTAATTTAATTAATATGTTTACATCAATTTGTCATTTAATTATTGCAAATTAACAATGATTTGCTCCACGTTATGGATTTGAAAAATTAAGGAAGTGCTACCCTATGCTGTCCTCTCGTTAACTTCGTCATGTTAATGTATGATTTATTGATAATTATTCACTAATCAATCAATTATTAGGTCCTCCTATTTTAACGCCCCGATAGACTGTTATAGCCGAACTGTAATAATGATTACAACAATTCCCGTTTCTAACAAGTATTAATTAATAAATATAAATTACTCCATACTAACGAACAAGGAGAATAATTTTATTGAGAAATATTTAAAAATTTTGGAACTCCTTTTCCTCTTTCTTTTATGAGTATCATATCATATCCCCTGCTTGATGAAACAAGAGCATCTGTCGAACTCACGCATGGGACACCTTATCTTTTTTTAATTAATAAATTATTGCATATGCCTTGAGAGAAGCATTTCCTTCAGCCGATAATTCGGAATGGTGGTGGTCATGGAGGTGACCAATTCATGAACATGAAACTGCAGGGAAAAGTCTCATAGTTTCTCATCATTGGGATTTTAAATATAGCAGCCACAAAATAGATAGCTGACATTCATGAATTTGAAGCACATATTATTCAGCGACGGATCTAAGATTTTAACTCAGGAATTTAAAATATACTAAATGTATAAATATGTGAATAAATTAATAAAATAAAATTTTCAAAGAAATGATTAAAAAAAGCTAAAAATAAATATTTTTGCGCTTCCGCATTAAAAAATTCTAACTTATAATAAGTCATCAAATAATTTCTTAAACGACCCGTTCCACCTGCCTTTCCCGACATTTTATGGTTTAAAACATGTTTACATTTACAAATAGCCTTTGTTTTACATTTACTTTGTATCATAAATTGCCAAACAACTGATTTATTTACACATTGCGTTTTAGGCCTATTACATTCGTCTGGATGTATAGGGGGAGCGGGAGTGGGCGGGGAGGTGAGGGAGTGGGAGCAGTATATGGGGGTTGCGTTTCATCAATATTATTAAAAATATCTTCATCTTCATTAATTTCAAAATCATCTTCCGGTAAATCTTCACTAAAATCAAATCTTTGTTGTAGAAATTCATGATTTAATTGCGTGTTAGAATCGATATCATAACAAGTATCATTAACATGTGTAAAATCATCCGTACTTAAAAGATTTGGTGGTTGTCTAGTTGATTTCGAAGAACTACCAACTGTTTTTTTATCGATTAAAGATTTTGCAATTCCACCCAAAAAAGAGATTTTTTTCTTTTTCCTTTTCCATCGGAATCCATTTTTAATAAAATGATAATATAAATTTATGAATAATATAAAAATAATTCAAGTAGTAAACTACTAACAAATAACAACCAACAAGTAACAATTAAAGAATAAAAATTAATAAGTTCGCCTGTGTAAAAACAGACGTAAAAGCCGAAGTTGATGAAACTTGAAGCTTGAAGCTTGAACTCTAAATATGATCCACCAAAATATTCTCCAACTTCTAAATAGCCGAGCAAATTTTATACACTAATTCACTACTTGACAATAGAAATTTACTAATTAAAATTTGAGAAAGTAAATAATAAATATTTATATAATTATAAATTTATAGAGAGTAGAATTAGAGATGAAGAATATAATTGAGAATTGAGATTTGAGAGAAAGATTGAGAGAATTTGTAATTGAATATTTGTATGAAAAAATATTTTGATTAAGGGGTATATACAGAAATTAGGAAGTACGAAATTAATTAAAAAAAATCAAAAGAGCCATTGGAAATGGCTCAATTATGCAAATGTTCATTGTTGACCGTTGGGGTGGGCTCCACTCACCCAGCGGTCCAATCACAAATTATTTTTTTTAATTTTGAATCGATAAACAGACTGGTATCGAAATCGATTTCGATATATCGAGATCGATATAATAAAAAAAATCTCCCTTTTCCGTCCCGAATCCCCTTACTCTCAATAGCAATCGGTAGCCTACCGAACCGGCACCAAACCAGTTGGATCGAAATGGAACCGGACCGATTCTGGTAGATACCGGTTCCGATGCCAGCCATAGTCATGCTCCTGCTTTTGAAGTCCTAATTTGGTCCTCCTCATTTTCCATCTGTTTGGCATTTTGCAATTTCTGTTACGCGTATTAGCCAGTCGGCAGTCACCGACCATTTACGATTCTTTGTACGGTTGTCTGCGGATTTGACAAAATAATTAAGAAATAATAATAGAGACAATTGTATAAAAGATTATCTTTTGGATATAATAAATACAATATCTTGAAAAATGTAATAGAAAAATAATTATAATTAATTATAAAAATAAATTAGGAATTAAATATAAAATCTGTTGATTTCATAACATTAACATGTATTGTTGGGCATAAAAAAAAGTAGGTATAATACTCAAAAATGATCTTAAAGTTGACACCTTTTTTTAAGTTGGAACTCAAACTTTCATAGTGCACAAATATGACCCTCTACTTGGCAATTCCTGAACAAAATAATAAAATGAACGAGTTACGGAGGGAGAATATAACAATTTTAATGAAGTAATTATGTCTGTGGTAAACTAATTAGACCAAGAATTTGAACTTGATGAAAAGATGGATGGACCCGTAGCACGTCATGTTGCAACAGGAGGAAAATCATGACATTTACAATGTGAATTCCACAAAACTACAAAAGTGTGCGTAAAAATATGAATTTCATATAATTTTTGTTAAGTAATGTCAACCACCTTAAGCAATAAGCCAATAAGCATCTTTTGTTCCATATCCTCAGAGGTGTAAGAAAATTTTGGAGCTAAAAGACAATTATATTATATTTGCTTTGCTTTTTTTTCCCCCCTGTCAGATTTTGTTATTTCAGTTTTATAAGGTTTCTTTAGGACCCTTGCTTTTCTTGGACGCTGGGTAATCCTTGTGTACGAACTGTATATTTTTTTAAAAAATATCTCTTTCTTCTTCACACATATTTTTGAGCTGCTTCGAATCAATCTTCAATAAATCTAAAATTAAGAATATCTTTTTCTTTTTATCTTTTGATATGTTTGATTTGTTTTTGTTAGGATTTATGCCAAAAGCTATATCTGATAACAAAAGTGTAACTTTATTTCATAATCAAGTCCACCATGCAAGGGTCATGTTCAATTATGACTCCGACCCGGGTCATCCTAGCCCCCTCATGCACTTTGCCATAGGCTGGATGTTGGTATGACCCAACAGTTTTCCCCCACCCAATACACACCCTTCTTTTCGTGGCACATTATAGTTTGATTTCCATTTAGGTGGCTTGTTGAAAATTGAACCAACGATTTCTTTTTCCCGGAAATAAGTCCTTCTTTGATTTCTCTTTTTTATTTGAGTAAAGAGTCTATCGGAAACACCTTTTATTTCCTACAAAAGTAGAACAAGGTCAGCATATATCCAAATTCTACTGTCATTCTTCTCTTATGAGATTACACTAAATATGATGTTGTAGACTTGTAGTCAGTGCTCTAGTACTCTGAATTACCTCCAAAGGACATGCGGGAGTGTGGGGTAAAATAAGTTACGAGTAACTTAAACGAGAGAATCTTATGGCCTAAACATTTGTTTGTAGAAGACGGCGGAGACCAAAGAGTGCTGCAATTATGAAAGACAAAATTCCTGTACCCAATCTGTGTAATCACATGCTACACAAACAAAATTGCTGCAGAAGCACGCAGCCCTCTCATTTCTACATATTTATTATGTATATTCTAAGAAGAGCCACTGGGTGCTGAGAACATTTCATAGCAAGGAAACATCCTGTTTGTTAAGAAGAGAGCATGTTTCAAGCTCAAGCATGGGAACTCGTACCTATTTTAATAAACTTTCTTTTAGTTATGTGTACCTTCTAAAGGAAAACATATACCTCGTTCTAAAATATGGAATGGAACTCTTGTGACATCGACAATTTGTGAACATGAAAGTGCTCTGAATATGTGTATCTCAACCTCACACATTCCTCCAGATCTAACATGTAGCGCTGATGGCTAGAGCGGCAAAGGCATTTCCAGATCATGATGCAGTATGTTCCCCCATTGAAGACCTTACCGGATCTCATTGATCCTCATTCACTGTCCTGCATTTCTTTGACAATCGAATTCTGGTATTGTTAGAATGTATGACTCCACTACAGCGACTAGATCCCTCGACACAGGACATAAGATTTTACTTGGAAAAACTCTTTCGTCAAAAGAGAAACAACCACGACCTGTTTTATGGAATTTTCCAACCAAACTTCATCAGGATACAAAGAGCAAAATAATTTATTACAAACTCGTATTATCTTCAAAAATCACGAAGAGCTACGACAAGTTAGAGCCAATTCTCTCTTTATTAAGTTCACCAGGACGGTGCCTCCTCATCTTGGACGAGCGAGTACTGGGTAATTATGTGATAGGCCCAATGTAATAGACCAAATTTTGAGTCCATTTGCCAATACGTAACGGCTCAATTACAATTAAAACAAAATGACGCAATTAACTAAATATTTATTAGTGAATTGCTTAACAAAATTATAATCTTACCAATTATAATTCATCATCATAGTTTAATAAAAATGACTATCAATATCTAAAATTTGTATATTGACAGCGAATTATTTACTTTATTCGTATATTAATAACAAATATACAAATAAATTTGTTAATTACTAGCCAATTATATAAACAAAAGTATTCATAGCAAACGAAAGTATAAATATATAACAAATTGTAATAAAGAAAGTATAAATTAAAATACTTATTAATAACTATTTGTGAAACTTTCTCATTAATCAAAGGGATGATATACTTTTGATCTCTAGATTATGATACAAATGTTTTTTTGATCGTTATGACTTTAACATATTTCACAATCAATGAATGAAAATATAAGTTTTTCTATCTCTTTATCTAAAAAAATATATTATATTTAATTATTTATAGAATTATATTACACCAAACAAGAAGCAATAATGCAAACTTAACACATGTCATAAATAATTAAACAGTCAAATAATTAATAATTCTGATAAATTTATGGATATTTTCAATGAGAGAGATCAAAAATGCAAAACTTGATTAATTAAGTTGTTTTAGTTACTCTTTTTGTCCATTTTTATTTGTCTACTATACTATTTTTGGATGTCCAACAATACTTGTCGAGTTTATAAATTAACAAATAATTTTATACTTAGTTCCTAATTTATCTTTGTCATTAATTATAATCATTTTTGTGTTATATTATTCAATGCATTGTATTTATTATATTCAAAGGGTGATTTGATAAAATTATCTCTATCATTTACTACTCCTTAATCCGTGTGTTATGTCAATAAAGGACAAGTAAAGATGGACGGATGAAGTAATTTGGAGGCAGTCATATGGGTTTGGATCTAAGAAAAATTCTAGAGAATGTTTGCTATCTTAAATTTTTTGTCTTTTCTGAATGCTAAGGTGAGAAAAAAAATTGGGTCAAAAGAAAATTCTACATGCGCATAAGAAATTCTACATAAGTAATACCTCATTTAGTATCTGATTGAGTTATTTATGTATAACATCAACTCAGTATTTAATTTGCAATTTAAGAAATTCACATAACTAATATAAATATAAGTTATGAAGAAATATATGTATAATTTTGTGCTCGAATATAATATGAAATAGTTAATTCTCGCAAAAAGTAAAACATAACTAAAGTTTTACTTATATTTCTGTACCTATGGCTAGCTCAGAGGTTAGAGCATCACATTTGTAATGCGATGGTCATCGATTGAATTCCGATAGTGAACTTTTCTGTATTTTTTTTTGTATATTTACCAAACAACCCCTTTAAAGATTTAATGTGCTTAGGCTTAATCATGTTTATTACTCTAGTACTATTAATAACTGTGGACCAATCTAAAAAATTGACTAATATAAAATAGTATTTATACTGAGTCCCATGTGAAATAATGACAGCTGATAATAGACTTTAGTCTTTTCGATACATTCTTTTTATCTAATTTTTTTCACATAGTATTAAAGAAGCTTGTGACTTGATAGGCATTTTTCGGAAAAAAAAAAAAATCTTGCCGACAGCGATTTTGACCTTGTCAATTAGTGCTAGTTAGTTAAATTACAAAAGTGCTTCCCACTAATGGAAGATGGGAGATGGGATCTTCCTTAATCTCTTCCTTTAATTTCTCTTCTCATTCCAAATCTGTTGCTCTGTTTGCATCACTCTACAGTTTTTATTTCCTCTTGATTTGTGCAAATGTGAGTGGATTTGATTCACTCTTACAGCTCCTGCCACCATCTGCTTCTCTGAGGAGCAAATCAGAAACCCTTTTTCGTGTCAACGATTATGGAGCCGCCGGAGATGGTATCACCGATGACACTAATGTGAGTTCCCTTCTTTTTATCTGCATTCACTATGATTACGTTGCTTCATCTTTTGTAATGCTATGGGGGTTGTTATGAATGATGAATTTTTCACTGTGCTATTCATGATTTTGTTACTTAAGAGCTGGTAAAAAGTATTTTATTTACTTATTTATTCATCGTGGATCATTGATTTGTCAACTTGTTGTTTTCTATGGAATATAAGGTGTTTTGAGGTAACGACTAATGAAAGCAATAATAATAATAAACAAAGAAAAGAAAGAACAACCTAATTACGTAGGGAAGTGTTAGTATCAAGGCTTACCATAAAAGCTATAGAACTATATTTCTTAACCAACGCCATATTCAATTATGACTTTGACCCGAACTACCCAGCCCCCTCTTGGGCATTGCCATAGAGGATGTTGGTGTTACCCAACAGGAAGAGAACAGCCCACGGTCAGTCACCAACTCATATTATTTCTCAAAATAAAAGATGACAGAGATACACCAATAAAGACTTGTTTATGTAGGCTGTGAAAACCCCTGATCCTAGAATATTGAGGATGTGCAACCCCTGCAGTCAGGTGTACAAACAGAACGATAAGGTTGTTATTGAAAGCATGATTTACTCATACCTTTGGTACTGTAGTAAGATTGATACGTTAAATAAGAAAAAATTAGAAAAGGTTCCGAAGAGAATAGCACATATTCTTTAATTGTAATGAGAAACTACTTGAAAAGCTGCTTGCTTTGCTTCTTAGTGCTGGCAATTTTTGGTCATTTATTGTTTGGTGAGCTCAAAGTTTTTGAGACTTTTTTTATGAAGACGGACCGATCAACAGTATGAGAAGTGCTTAGCTTCAGTAAAGAAGTTCTTTTTGTGTTTTCAGTCTTTTAAAGATGTTTGGGATATGGCCTGCTCTTCACCATCACGATCAAAGATTGTTTTCCCTGCTGGATATTCTTTCTTAGTTCGACCAATTAATTTTGCTGGTCCTTGCCGGTCAATGGTGTCTTTACGGGTGAGTGCCTAATTGAGATATTGCATCTTGTCCAACTCGTTATTTCACTATAAGGTATTCTGATGTCTTTTCCAATATACACAAGATTGCAGGTACGATTTTAGCACCAAAGGATCCTAAAGTCTGGGATGGCTTGAATCCACAAAAATGGCTCTATTTCAATAATGTAAAACACCTGACAATAGAAGGAGGAGGTATTATAAATGGTATGGGCCAGAAGTGGTGGGCTCAGTCATGCAAGGTCAACAGAACAAATGTAATTCTCTTCGCCATTTTTTACATTGTGATTTATGGTACTCTTTCACATAATGAATTTGATGTTTCTTCTATCTTTTCAGCCATGTCATCATGCTCCAACGGTCAGTTCTATTCCTCTATGTGATTTTAATTTTGACTTATACAGTAGATATCAACTTTGTTTCAGGAAAAAAGAATTATATCTGATGTTGATTTTCTGATGATCCATTAATAAATGGGAGTGCAGGCTTTAACTTTCCACAGATGCAACAACCTGAAAGTCAAGAACATAAAGATCTTCGATAGTCAACAAATGCATTTAGCATTTACTGATTGCAAACATGTTACAGCATCACAACTCGTAGTCTTAGCCCCAGCTGATAGCCCTAACACCGATGCGATCCACATAAGTTCATCTACACAGGTCAATATTAGGGATTGCACTATTCGCACAGGTTAGATGATCTTTAGTCATTGCTATTGGAAAGACAGACAGATCATTTCTGGTCACTATTTGGCATTATAGTTGTTCCTAGTCGTACCATTGCTCAACATGGCTTAGATTACTCTCTAGCGAATACGATAAATGTTTGAGATGATAAAATTCGGATTTATGATTCTAATAATGCATTTTAGGGGACATAGCCTGTGTGTTTGGAGAGGTCAAATATAAGGCATTGTCTAGGGTATCTGAAATTGTGGACCAGTAGTTGCAGTTCAATTATGGTTACTAAAATATGAAGTCTTCTTTATGCCTGATCGATTGAGACTCAGTTGGATTCTTCTTTTTTATGTTTTCTCACTATTGCTGGGTACTCCAGTTGAGGCAATTTCATCATCAACAGTGCACTGATTTTGTACGATCAAGGATATCATACTCACATTCGAGTCCCTATTGTATATTTCATTGTTTTTTGACCAACTCAGAAATTGAATACAGGAGATGACTGCATATCTATTGTTGGCAATTCATCACGGATCAAAGTCAAAACCATTGTGTGTGGGCCAGGCCATGGTATAAGGTAAAACATTTTTTCTGTTTTGTTGAAGTGATGTATCAGATGAAATTTCTAATTAGTACCCATTTCTTTTAGCATTGGAAGCTTGGGCAAGTCAAATGCATGGTCTCAGGTTTACAATGTTCATGTTAATGGAGCATCTATTTCCAACACTGAGAACGGGGTTAGAATAAAGACTTGGCAGGTAATCTTGTTTCTATATGAGCATCAGATGAAACTTTAAAATCTCAACACCATTTCTCTAAAGTTAAATTTGCTGACTCACGGTTACATATCCCAACCCTGTTGTTGGTTTCCCCTTAATGCTTCTTCAGGGTGGTTCTGGGTTTGTCCGAAAGATTTCTTTCAAGAATATTTGGATGGAAAATGTCTCAAATCCTATCATAATAGACCAATATTATTGTGATTCTACGAAACCCTGTTCAAACAAGGTACATTTACTGCTCCATTTCTTGATTCCTAGTCCAAATTCAGCTTCTTTGCCTACTCATCTTGGTGTTGTATATTGGTTGCGTGGAAATGAAGTTCAATCTTGCATGTCCGTTGTGCATTTTTAGCTACGTATTTAGGCGAGCCTTTCTGAGCCAGGCCATTTATGTTTTGGGCTTAGTACAAGGCTCTGCGGACATTGTAAATTGTTCGCCTACTGGTGAAACTAGAGAAGGCAGTGACATCCATGATGGAGTTATTGCTTTAGAACCAAGTGAACATATAATACTCCCTCTGTTTCAATTTCCTTGTTTTACTTTCCTTTTTAGTCTGCTTAAAAAAGAATGTCATTTTCCTTTTTCTGACAACTCTTTAATTTCAACTTTCCACACGACATGTTTAAGACCAGAAGATCAAAGGACATTTTAGTACACTTTACATATCTTTAGTTTACTCCACAAGTTTCAAAAGTCTTCTTTATTTTCTTAAACTTCGTGCCAAGTCAAAACCAGACAAACAAATTGAAACGGAGGAAGTAATATCATATATACTGCATACTGGTTAGCTCTGTATTAAACTCTGCTTTGATAATTACTTGTTACCCCTGCACTAAATGAAAGTGGTAATTCACTGTTCAGCATCTAGGAAGAAGAAATAGACCATTAATAGGTCCCTTTGTTATTCCATTCTTCAAGTGTTCAATGTTTGTGTGTGAACGTGTGGGCTCTATTGTGTTATTTGAAAAGAACTATAACTAAGTGTACCGTGGACTTCTTTTAATGTGAAAATCCCTCGCAGACTTCAAACATTCACATTGACGACATATCCTTTGTGGATATTAAAGGAACTTCAGCTACAGAAAGGGCAATAACAATTGCCTGCAGCGATAGCTGCCCCTGCAGAAAGTTGTACTTGGAAGATATACAACTTACTTCATTTTCTGGGGATCCTACAATATCTTTTTGCTGGCAGGCATATGGCACAACCTCAGGTTTAAATTATCCTCCTCCTTGCTTTCAATGTAATGACTATATTCTTCAGCCAACAATTTTATCCAACAGGAGTCGATTGATTTGATGTCTTCTATTCTAATAGTACAAAGGCCTGGACCATATATCAGTTGAAAGCTGTTAAATTAATTGTTATCGATATTCTTTATCCTGAGCAAAGCTAGTTAACTTATCAAGCAAGTGGAGCAGTTGATCCACGACGTACTGATCAGTAGCTGGTCCAAGTACTGATGTTTATGGAAGAAAATATGAGTGTTGATTAATTGATCTTAATTGCTTCTTTTAGATACTCCTTCTTCTGTAAATAAAGTGCTCAGTCTTTTTCATTGAATCTTCACGAAAGAGAGTAAAATATCTAACAAATAGGATAACAAAACAGGAAATGCTTCCATATATATATGTATGATGTGAAGTTAAATCTTCTATCGTATCTCAATGTACTGACATTGTTGGATCCGATAACTGAGGTTATGAGTACATCTCCTTGCAACGATAAACGTTGTGAGACGCATAGACTTATGAAGGTCAACCGTGGCCTGCCTGCAGAAAAATTACACTAATATCAGAAGAATATCCAAAATCCTAGATAGCTTGTGCAGGGAACTTTTAGTGATCTCTAGACTTGGTAAAGAAAAGTACGAAATATTTGGAGAAAAATACAATTTACTTAACCATTTAGGATATGAAATTTTGAGCCAAACTGTATATTATTCAGTATTCCAAGGCCTTTGTTCAATTTCTCTGAAAACATGAATATTTTGTTTCGCTCCTTTTTGCATTGTCATATGCGTTTCTAGATTTTTGTTGCTTGATTATTATTCGATGCATACCAACAACAGTGTATAGATTTCTTTTAGGGGACGCGAGGGTTCATCTTAAGTCTAAACCATCTCTGTTGGAAAATTACATAATATAATATACTCTATGAATCCCTTATTTTCTTGTGTACTCATACTTTGAATCTCCATATTGAAGATCCCGGCTCTACTATCATCAATAATAGTGCCAAGATCACTATTTTGAATCCCCATACTAAGAATCACTATTTGCTGGAGAAAAAATGAATCTTAAGTTGGCTCTAGAAACTTCTTTTGAGGAAGAAGGAAGAGAATATGGCCAAACCTACACTTTTTAAGAGTTAAGAAACTGAAGGTTGCGGAAAGGAAACTCCTTGTGATGGCTAAATAAAACTATAAGGAGTTGGTTGGTAGCTGATTAAGAAATAAATTATTCATGTATGTTTACTTGATAATTTAGAAGTTCGTATAATTAATACATAGAGGGAATTTATAGTACTATTTTATGTGGATATAAGGTGAAATAATATATATACACAAATTTTAATCAACTACTAACATAATTCTAACCAACCAGCGAACATTGGAATCCCAAAATTAGGCGGATTCAGTTAGCCTATTATGTTGAAAGTTGAAAGATGCGAGGGGCACCGGCATACTGCCCATGCAGGCTCTATTGAATGTCAAAAGTCAAAATCACATGTGTTGACACGTCACTTGCCTGCGTTTGGAGTTGGATCCAAGCCATGCCACATGCTTTGAGTAATAATTTGCTACCTACAGAGCAACAGTTTGGCATTTATTTAGGTATGGCACACTAAAAAGATGCCATGCCGATATTCAACGAAAGTATCTATCCCTTTTCTTTCTTCTTATATTCCTTTATATCCAACCTGTCTAAATCCATTTAGAAATTGTTAAATCTATTCCTGTAAGTTGAAAATTATAACTAGACTAAAATAAATGTGTTTTTGGAGTCAAAAGTACTCATTGTTTACTAGTTGAAAAAAGAAAACTATAATTCTAACAAATTCGTCTTTTAATCTGTAAACAAAATCGATTGCATAATTGAAATAAAAGCATCGCAAATTATTGCAAAATTGTCAAATGTGACAGTTAACAATTTCGATATAGAATAAACCAGAATGATTAAAGTGAGAAGGCGACCAAACATGGGACCTTTCGGTTTATTCCATTGCTTAAGCCGCAATCTTTCAAACTTCGCGGCTTAAGAAACGCATTCGTGTGGGCAATTTCTGTTACTTTTAACCATTTAAATAGGCGGCCATCTATCATAGTTTTACCAATTCTTGCCTACTTTGATTATTTTATTTTTCCCACGTCGTTATCTGATTTCAGATTCCTATCATTAAACATATCGGATGAAAGTTGAACCCCATTTATATAGTACTATCATTGACACCACATATTATTAATGACAATTTTGATAGTTGGACCTTTTATCATCTATTGTTAACTATGACCCCTTTAATTATAATTATCTTATTTTCTTGGTTTGTTTCTGTCACGTGATAAATGACTTGACTACAGAGCTTACTTAATTCCATGACACGTTTTCTTTTTCCTAGAGCATTGACCGATTGAGGGTAGTTTGGTATGTAGATTGGAGTTGAATCATGAAAAAATTAAAACGATATATGTAATATTCTATACCAAGAAGAAGATGAAAAATTAATATATGAATAACTCAATCTTACATAATTAATTCATCTACAAAATAATACATATAATTAATTTATAATATACTATTTATATTAGCTTATTTAACAGGCTACAAACTATTTACTCTATCCATTTTTATTTGTTTTTGATTGACTTAGCAAGGCAATATCAAATTACTTTTTAAATATTTAAAATAAATATTATTGAACATTTCAAAATAATAGGATAAATTAAAGATTACTGCTATCCCTAGAAACAAAAATAATTAAATAGCTTTCCGGCGCGGATAAAGGCCGAAAAAAAAGTAGATGGGAATCATATTCCTCGCTTTCACACTCATAATTATTAATAATTACGAATCATAGAATTGGAAAAGTCCTATCTGTATATTGGCGTCTATCTATAAATATGGGTATCCCAAAAGCCGATAGAAGCAGAGCATTATCAATAGTAAGTTATAACTTTGTTCAAAGCAGAAATTAAACTCAAAGATGAGTAGTTCCTTGAATCCTCACTACCACCGCGCATCCAAAATCGAAGAATTTGAGGGAAAAAAAGAAAGGCCGACGGAGTATTTTACCAGAGAGAAACGGAGACCTAATTCTGCGAATATAAGGAAGCAGCCGGCGTCGGAGATTAAAGCAGCGGCGGCGGCACCAAAGAAGCTGGAGCGTAAACCATCGGAAGACATAAATGAAAGTGCAGAGAATTTCATAAAGAAGTTTAAGCAACAGCTGCTTCTCCAGAGACTTGAGTCTATTGAGAACTATGAGCAAATGCTTAAGAGAGGAACATAACGAGCTCTGTTTCATTTCGTCTTTTTTCTTTCTTCAATTTTTCGTGTGCATTTTGTATGAATTGTTTCATTGTATTGCTATATGTGTCTGTTGTCATCTATATATGTCAATCAGTAAGTCATAATTATAAATAACTTGTAAGATCAGAATAGGTCCTATTCTGTTGAAAATTGTACTATTCAAAAGGTGAGAGTCGCACGTACGGTAACGAGGGGTTCGCGCTCTTGTTGGAATGCCTTCACCACCACCAGATATTGCATCAAGAACTTCTATTGCATTTTCTCTAAGTTGTATTATTCAAAAATTTATTTATTTTGAAGGTAATATCAAATTATACTAAACTCTTTTTATATTTTCTAAACTTTATGGTTAACCAAACTACATAATATAAATTAGAATGGAGGGGATAGAAATTATATGCGTTCGATAGTTATATCCTTCTTCTCAATCCAGTTCGTGGTTAAGTGCCTTTTTCTTCATTGTTAGCAAGAGGTATTAATGTTAAAACATAGGATATAGAGTCACATTAGTTATTGTTAACCTAAATGTGGGATTTTCCCGTGCACATCCATATTTAATTAGACGCTAGAATAGTAGTCACATGAGGTACAAAAAGTAGGATATATCTTTCTTGGATGATCTTGTTGGCAAAAAACGATGATCCTTTATATGCAAATTAAAGGAGAAGAGGGTAATTTTATCTTGTCCTGTCCTTTTTGAAAATGTGATGTTGGAAAGCAAGAAATAAAATAGGTTATTCTAACTTTTTGAGGTTGCATCAAAAGCTGACCTGCACTCTAGCTGGTGTTTGTTTAAGTTGTTAACAAAATTCCTTGAAAGATGGTCTGTTAGAAGGGTACTAAGTACTACTGACCGTTTCTAATTTTCTGGCTTTCGGCTATCCTCGATAGCAGATTAAATCTTACACATTCTTCTTCTAATTTTTAAAATAATACTTTACTAGCTAAACTTAATCAAATTCGTTTGATATCCTTCATTATACGACCAAAGACTCTTTTAAAGGTTACATATGTTTTATGCCACATTATGTTGTGTATATATTTTCCTAATCTCTTGGCATGTAAAACAACACAGTAGCACTAAAACATGGTATTGAAGCAGGTCGCGGTCATTTACATTTGCTTTAATTCACTAAAAAATCAAATTCGCCAGGGGAGTTCATCTTAATAATCTCTCGGCTGGAATATTACATTATAATGTAATATATTCTATGAATACTTTGTTTCTTCATGAGCTAACATCTAAGTTTTTACCAATTTTATGTCTAACTGGTATGTAATTATTATAGTACATCATATTTTTCCCACGCCGTTATCTGATTAATACTTCATGTTGTCCTATTTACGGAAAATTTATAAGTATGAGCTGGACACTACTCTAATTGACAGAAAACAATTTGACACTAGACATCTAGTTGGACCCTTATGTGGGAAAAAAGGACCCCTTTAATTATACTTTTGGTCTGTTTCTGTCACATGATAAATGATAATCAAGCTGTTTAATTACCGAGCTTACCTAATTATTAATTCCATAGCATATTCTCTTTTTTCCTAAAACGCTGATTGAACTATGAATATTTCCTTTAAAACAAAAAACAATTAGGTAGCTTTCCCGCATACCTAATTGCGGGATACAGAGCAAAAAATGCATTAGATGGGTATCATATTCCCCACTTACTCATTCATAATTCGTAGTACAGGAGAGGTAGTATCTCCTATATTGGTGTTTACCTATAAATATGGGTATTCCAAAAACCCGATAGAAGCATAAGTGATTTTTTTTTCAAAGCAGAACAAAAATTTAGCTAAAAAATGACTAGTTCCTTGAATTCCCTCTACTACCGCACAGCCAAAATCGAAAAAATGGAGGAAAAAATAGAAAGGCCCATGGTGTATTTAACCAGAGAGATACAGAGGCCCAATTCTACGAATATGAGGAAGATGGTGGCGGCGCCAAAGAAGCTGGAGAGCAAGCCATCGGAAGACATAAATGAAAGCGCTGAGAATTTCATAAACAAGTTTAAGCAACAGCTGCTTCTCCAGAGGCTTGAGTCCATTGAGAACTAGGAGCAAATGCTCAAGAGGGAAACATAACGAGCTCTGTCTCGTTTTTATTATTTTCTTTCCTCAGATTTTCGCAGGTGTTTTAGGTACAGATTTTTTTCCTCAAAAAGTATAGGAATAACAAGTTATGATACATACACTGTGTGGCTTTATACGTTAGAGTTCGTTTTTGTATGTGATTACACTTTCTGATTAATGAAACAAATTTAATCATCTTACAAGCTATGTGTTCGGTGATTAAATTCTTCATGGATATATTTCATGATCTCTTGGCATGCGAACTGTAAAATTTAAGAGCAATTGCTCTCTTCAACGAAATACCACACAATAGCAATTTAAACTGCTAGCCTGGGTTCGCGTCTCACACCACTTTTTATGCTAAAGATATAACAAACTAAATAAAATTATACTCTTATAAATATATTTTTAGATGAGGTGGTAGTACATTTCATCGGTTATTTGTGATGGAAAATCTTGAGATGGCATAGATTAGATTGCTTTGCCTCTCATTTAAAGTAGACAAAGAAGAGATTATCATATACTCTCTCTGTCCAAAAATAGTTATCAACTATTGATTTAGTACAAATATTTAAAAATAATAAATTATTGGAACAATTTTATTAAATTATTCTTTAGATGTAATGAATACAATATCTTATGAAATGTAATAGGACAATGATTACAACTAATGATGAAAGTAAATTAGAAACTAAATAAAATTATCACTTAATTTCATAAAATAAACAAGTATTATTAAACTATTTTTAATATATTGAACAAATAAAAATGCACGGTACAAAACCAACTCGACGTGGACAGATATTGCCTAAGTACTGGTGCTGTCAATTACTTCTTCCTAGATAATCTACACTTCTGTTCAAATTCAAGTGATTATACTACAGTTAACTGTTTCAAACTTCATCCATGAGGATTTTATATTTAACGTCGCTGTACTGCGCACAGTCGTCACTGTCCACATCACCCTATTTCTGGCTGTAGCAATGCTCATGATCAGGCCAACAAAAGAATATACTTAGTACTAGTGTGAATATTGCTTTTCGTTATTTTTGTTCATTATTTATAGAGATGTATAAATAGAAGTAATGTGCAGATAAATACAACAAGAAAACTTTCTTCTCAAGTTTATATCTTCTACATTTCAATATTAGTATATATTTCATGTATAATCAAGTTATATTTTGTTTTTGAGATGATCATTCATTGTATAATCATGTATAGATAGTATGTATTTCATGTATACTCAAGTTATATTTAATTCTTGAGTATATCATACGTATATCTAGTGCATAGCGCATATATAAATAATTTAAATTGTATAGTTAATATATATTTTTATGATATTTGGCAAACTATATTGTATAGTATTCACTATATATTTCTTATAATTTTTGGCTATTTTTTTTTTTTTTTATGTAAACTAATCAGTTTAGTGTGTGTGCGTGTACACAAAATTAGCTCTATTATTTTCCTACGTCGTTATATGATTAAAACTTCATTTTGTCCTATTTAGATTAATATCAAACCTTGAACCTCTTTGACAGTACTCTTATTGACGGAAAACAATTTGACACTACACATCTGGTTGGACCTTTTATCATCTCCTGTTGTCTATGTGGAAAAAAGGGACACCTTTAATTATACTTGCCTTATATTTTTGGTTTGTTTCTGTCACATGATAAATGATAATCAAGCTGTTTAATTACCGAGCTTAGCTTATTATTAATTCCATAACATATTTTCTTTTTCCCTAAAACGCCGATAGAACTATGAATATTTCCTTTTAAAACAAAAACAATTAGGTAGCTTTTCG
This sequence comes from Solanum medicagineum, assembly GCA_026153255.1. Lineage (NCBI taxonomy): Eukaryota > Viridiplantae > Streptophyta > Magnoliopsida > Solanales > Solanaceae > Solanum > Solanum medicagineum. Next base: position 24,064,388 of record JAPFFP010000070.1, read on the forward strand.
GCGTGGATTAAAAGCAAAAAAAGTAGTAAACAGGAATCGTATTCTCCACTTTGTGGTTGATAATTATTATTTACATACCATAGTACAGAAAAGGCGTACGTCTGCCTATAAATATGGGCATCCAAAAAGCCGATAGAAGCAGAACAAAAATTAAGCTAAAAAATGACTAGTTCCTTGAATTCCCTTTACTACCGCACAGCCAAAATCGAAAAAATTGAGGAAAAAACAGAGAGGCCGATGGAGTATTTCACCAGAGAGATACAGAGGCCTAATTCTACGATACGAGGAAGCCGATGGCGGAGCCACAGAAACTGGAGAACAAGCCATCGGAAGACATAAATGAAAGCGCTGAGAATTTCATAAACAAGTTTAAGCAACAGCTGCTTCTCCACAGACTTGAGTCCACTGAGAACTATGACCAAATGCTTAAGAGGGGAACATAACGACCTCGATCAAATTAAAACCAAAAAAAGATGAAGAAGCATGCATGTACAGTCAGATTCATGTATAATCAAACTTTATTCAGTATATTTGTTATATAGTGCGTGTATGAGTACTGAATATTATATAATCATGTATACTTTTTATAATTTTTGGCAAGTCCTATTGTATAGTCATGCATAATTTTTATGATTTTTTTTGACCTTTTTTTATGTTAATAAAATAAGGCTATATTTGTTGTGAATAAATTATTTTATTGTATGCATTTGAATATATAACAATAAATGACTCCTAAAATTCATCTTTTTTTTTTAATGGATTGGACTTAAGATAATTTTAAAATAAATTTTACAAATTTCGTACATGACTGTAAAAGTGATAAAAGAAATTTCCAATAAATAACTATTATATACGTAATATATTGATATTGTATAAATAGTTATGTAATGTATCAATCTTAT
>JAPFFP010000070.1:24074561-24095888 GCA_026153255.1 Solanum medicagineum
ATTAGATATGTCCGGTAAATTATGAGTAGTTGTGAAAATGTTAATTAAAAATTTTTAATTAACGATTAAGAAACAATTGTTGAAATGTCAACTAAAAATAGTTAATTAGTTAAAAATTAAAAAGAAATATGAATTTTAATTTTTCATATTAAATTCAATTGAAAAAAATAAAATAACTTAAAATTTTAAGCGGGGTGGGGTGGTTTAGAAATATTGTGGGTTGAGCTGAACTCGCCCCGCACCCTCCCTATTGCCATCCCTAAATCCCTAGATAACTTATTCCATGATAACTAGTTACAATGATACGAATACCCTCTCAAACTCTTTTTCATACATTACTTTTCACATCATTTTCACTTATTAACACTCCCTTCGTCCCTTTTTATGTGACATCTTTTGACTTGGCATAGTGTTTAAGAAAAAAAAGAAGATTTTTGAAACTTGTGTTCTAAAATCATTCTTAGATATTTGTGTGATTGAGAATCATTTCATTAAGGGTAAAAAGAAAATTTTAAAGGTAAATTATTTTCAATTTGAGTAAGGTGACATTACGAACCAAAAAGAAAAAGAGTATCATATAAAATGGAACGAAGAGAATAGTATTTTTATAAACAACCAATTGATTCTTAGAAAATATATAATATATTTTATTTTTAACAAAACAAATCAAACATTTATTCAAAATGTAATACCATAATAATAAATTTTAATATAATCAATCTCACCACAACTTATTTCAAAACAAATGACCCCTCAATGAATATCTCTAGAATATACTTTGATAATCTCAAATCTACCACCAAAATGTTTGCTTTTCCTGTGGGCTTCAGCCCCAATGACATCTTTTGGGCCTAAAGACCTCATAAAAGCCCAATGGAATTGATCACCCAAGAAAACATGGGTTCAGTTTCGGTTGCTGAACACTGGATAAAATTGGCGCATATTCTCTTTTGATTTGATTTGGAAAAAAGGAATGATTTGGATGAATTTAGGAAGTTTTGAACTTCCTGAAGAACAAAAATGGCGATTAGGACACTTCTTCGCACCAGAAGTGTACACCACTTCTCCAAAACACTATTCCATAGCTATCTTCCTCCACCCAAAAGCACTCCATATCGTCTTTCTTCTTCCTTGTCTTCTTATCTTCCCACCAACAATGGTTTCCGCCGCTATCTGTTCATGTCCTCTTCTGCTGATGCAGAAACAAAATTAGAAACTCAAAAATACTCAGACCCATCTTCTCCAGACCTGGTGAATGAGATTTCTCGGATTCTTAGCGACTACAGAAGCCCACACCACGACATTGAGTCCGCCCTCAATCCATTTGCCGGCAGTATTTCAGTCGACTTAGTTGAACAAGTCCTCAAACGGTGCAAAAATCTAGGATTCTCAGCACACAGGTTCTTTATATGGGCACAAAAGTTATCAGGTTTTTGTCATAGTCGAGAAAGTTTTCACATTCTCGTTGATATATTAGGAAGTAGTAAACAGTTCCCTTTGATATGGGACTTCTTAGTTGAGATGAGAACAAATAGATCTTGTGAAATTACTCCCGAAATTTTCTGGCTTGTTTTCAGGGCTTATAGTAGAGCTGGTTTGCCAGCTGATGCAATTAGGGCCTTCAATAAAATGTCAGATTTTGGGATTAAGCCATGTTTAGCTGATCTCGATAAGCTTTTGCTGGCGCTATGCAAAAGAAAGCATACAAAGCAGGCGCAGGAGTTCTTCGATAGAATGAAGGATGATTTCATCCCGAGTGTGAAAACTTACAGCATTCTAATTAGGGGATGGGGAGAACTAGGGGAAGTTGCTGAAGCACAGAAGCTGTTTGATGAAATGCTTGAAAGAGGGTGTTCGGTTGATTTGCTTGCTTATAATAGTATTTTGGAGTCACTATGCCAGGCGGGTAAGATGGATGAGGCCTTCAACTTTTTCAAGAAGATGAGATCCATCGGACTGATACCTGATGCTTTTAGTTATTCAGTTTTCATTCATGGTTATTGTTCTGTAAATGATATTCATTCAGTTTTCAGGGTCCTTGACCGGATGAGACGGTACAAACTTGTGCCTAATGTATTTACATATAATTGTATCATCAAAAAGCTTTGTAAGATCAAGAAGGTTGACGAGGCTTACCAACTGATAGATGAGATGATTAGCGGAGGGGTAAGACCTGATTGTTGGAGTTACAATACAATCCTAGCTTCTCATTGTGATCAGAATGAAGTTAACTTGGCACATAGGCTGATTTCAAGAATGGAACAAAACAACTGCCTACCAGAGAAGCATACATATAACATGTTGCTTAAGATGCTTATTCGGGTGGGAAGGTTTGATAGAGTTGAGAAAGTTTGGGAGAGCATGGAAGACAGGAAGTTTTATCCTTCAGTCTCGACATATGCTGTCATGGTACATGGTTTCTGTCAGAAGAAAGGCAAACTTGAGGAAGCATGTAAATATTTTGAAATGATGATAGACGAAGGCATTCCGCCATATACAGCAACATGTGAAATATTGAGAAATAGACTAATAGGTCATGGATTTGCAGAGCAGCCCGAGATACTTGCAGATAAGATGGAAAGGAGCACATCTAATATAATTAAAGAACTGGCAAGTGTAATGAGAGGTAACAAGACCTGTGTGAAATTGAAACATGATGAAGAATACTCAGATGAAAGTTTTGAGTGAAAGAACCTAGTGATCTAGAATAATCTCAATTCCTTGGTCTAGGTGATAATTACTCTTGTCACATGTCGTTTATTGGTAATCACATGCTGCATTTCCTTGTTTTCTGATAGCCATGAGTGATACTGACTTGGATATTCCCAGTGGAAACTCCTCGCTCAAATAGCAAACTATAGCCACAGAGGTAGAACCTTGGTCCGACCTAGTATCTTGTGATGGCAAATTATAGTCAAAGAGTGGTGACAATTTGGCCCAAGTGAGTTTCTTGATCTGTATATTTCCGCAGCAAAGCGTAGATTGTTTTTTATGGTCCAGCTGCCCTGTGGGTCCAGTTGCTCTTTACTGTTCAATATGTATCAGTTTTCAAGAGTAAACAAGGGGTTTTACCAGAAAGCGAAAGAAAAAGTTTACAAGGGGTCGCAAGGTCAGCTTTCTAGTTAAATGATGCCTGATATGTGGTAACTACTATTGGAATATATTAGTTAAGGCATACAAGAATCTTCTGTTGTACCAGGGCATATTTAGCACATAATTCTTTTGTATTTGAATGGGACATTTTAATTGCAAGACATTTTCTGGAATTGCCATGCAGAGGAAAATAATCAACCAAGAACACAAAGTTATATGATTATTCCAGGTGTAACATCAAGTGGTTGTTTTCTTTGGGAATAACCAGAGGAATTGTAAAGGTTGGGACTTGGAAACCAAAGTTGGATTGGTCAATCCACTAGATTGAACTGTGGATCATGTCCTATAGGTAAGGAACTTCAAATTTTTTCTACTCACTGATTCTCCCCATCCTCCTCCCTACCCTCTTTAAACTACTCTTATCACACGTTATGTTGATCTTTCCCCCCTGAACGCCTTTACCATTCTGGAAGATATATCTATGTTAAGTCTTTTTAAGTCATAAACAGTTAAGCTGCTTTTTTTGTTCTGATATACATGTAGATACTTGTATGATCATCGTGTTCCTTAAAAAGCTAGTTTGTATAGTTAGTTACTCACCATATTGCCAATCTGATACTGCTGCAAACTGGTGATACAAGGTTAAAAATGGAAAAGCATACAGAAGGTTGGATGCTAGATCATCCTCCAGGTTTCACCATAATTGTGTTGCCAACAATAGTTTCGCGAAACCTGGGAAGCCATTCAGAAGCAGGGTATTGAAGAATATGTCACATTGCCAGCCTCCTTTCCGCTCTGCGAAGAGGCCACAGAGTTATGATTGTTGCACAAACCTGTCATAATTTATTGAAGAGTTTTACTCAAATTTTGAATTTTTCTGATTCCTGTTTAGTTGAGGCAGCATGGAGGCTGGACGAGGGGTTAAAGTTTTTGAATAGGCATAATACTTTTATGTTCTTTTAATGTGGCCTTAACTAACGTATACGCAGACACTTAAATTATCAATAAAACTGAACAAATAAATACGTGTTTCGTGACATGATTAATTTACATTGGGTGTGAATTGCTACGTACGATGTGAATTGGTCCATAAATTCGGCTTTTGCATTGTTTAGTAGCATTTGCTCGAAACTACAAAATATTTTTCCTGAAAAAAAAAGCCAATTACTTACAGTAATTAAATGGGAAAGGTATATTTTCAAACTTAAGGGAGGCCGTAATTCTTTTCATTTTGTGGATTATTTTAGTGGGAGCAGAAATTAAAATTAAAAAAAAGGTAAGAGAAAAGAAAGAGAACAAATAAGTCGGTGAGAAGAAGAGGGGAAAAGGGTAAGTAGATCTACAAGTGTTAAGCTTTGTATCCCATTTAAAGGAAGAGATCTACCTCACTCCCTCCCGATCATCTTCTTCCTTCTTCATATTTTCCATTTTTCTACCCTACTGCTCATAGTTTTTCAACAGAGAAGAGACGCATTGGTGTATTCTTCTATAGAATGATCGCCTCAACGGTGCGAAAGCCCCTTTTTGGCATTACTCTGTTGGCGTTTTCTCTCCTTCTCCTTCTCTTCTTCTTTCCACCTTTTCCTTTCTTCTCCGACCCATCTCTTACCTTCAATTCGTCCCGGTAAGTTATGCTTCTTTTTTAACCCATCTTTGTTAATTGCTTCGTTTTCCGTGTAATGTCTACGGACATTCCCTTTTTTTAAAAATTTCTTTCTTCATGGAGTAAACAATCTTTGTCCTGTATTTAATTAATTGTGTTAGACTTTCTTTTGAGTTCTGAGCTACTCTATCACCTCCTTTAACGCATTTCTCTCTTATCCTGATCTGTTGAGTGTGATTACAGGCGTGAAAGACCCGAGATATGGAGCATACGAAGATTAGCTGAGTGGCGACCTTGCAATTGGTGGCTCCAACCTCCAACTAATGGTTAGTTTTTGGCTGACCCCTAAATTAGAACCCTTAACTAGTAAAGATGCAGCTTATCCATGTATTGATTTATATATAAGTTAAACAATGTGTGGTAGCTAGTTAGGAAGTTTGTTATTCTTGTATAAAATTGGTAATTTTTTCATGAATAAAATTAATATGATGTTTGGTTTGTAATTTAGGAAACCTGCATAACTAATACATGGAAGTATAAGTTATGAGGAAATTGGTGTATTGTCTTATGCGGGGTAGATGATGGAAGAGCTAATACCCGCATAACTAGTATCTGCATAATTTTTAACCAACTCCAAAACGATTCCTTACAGTAGATAGCTACTATAATGTTATATCACAGTGACATTACTCAGTACCGATTTGAATAAGTGTACACTCATTACTATATTGCTGCGTTGGTATTTCTGGTGATCTGTTGATGGAGATTGAACTGATTTATACCGAGGCTAGTTTGTTTCCGGTAATGGCTACTTGGAATTTGTTAGCGGGTGGGTAAAACAAGAATTAGGATATAAGCTCTAGTTGTGCATATAACCTTCTGTTCTGGGGGGTTGTAAAGTTTTCTAAGTTGAGCATTTGACTGGCCTCCAATGCAGACATGGTTTTGTTGTTGAAATGCTGCAGCTCTTCCTGCTCAGGCTAATGGGTATATTCGAGTGGATTGCTATGGTGGGCTCAATCAGATGAGGAGAGATGTGAGTACTGCTATTCGCTGCAACTACATTGAATATCCTACTGATTGAAATTTATGATGATAAAAGTCATATTCAATTTGTTTCTCGTCATTTTGTGATCTGCAGTTGTGTGATGGTGTTGGAATAGCTCGTTTGCTGAATGCTACCCTTGTTTTGCCAAAGTTTGAAGTAGCTGCATACTGGAATGAGTCAAGGTATGCTGTTTTGACTTATAATGTGTTTCTCTTCCTTTTTCTAACCTACATAATCTTGTAGGTTTTAGGTACTCATTCATTGGTATGCCTAATTAACAGACAACTCTGTAGTTTTACACGGTTAAAAGCTGTCTTATGATTTTGTTGGATGTTTTCTTTATAATATTGCCTATTCTTCCTTTTCATGCCCATGAATGACTTTTTGCTTTATGTTTCAGTGGTTTTGAAGATGTATTTGACGTAGACTTCTTCATCCTACAAATGAAGGGCTTTGTTAATGTGGTAAAGGAGCTTCCAATTGAGATTGCATCTAAAGATCCTGTTAGAGTTGATTGCAGCAAACGCAAAGGCCAATTTGACTATGTTGAGAGTGTTCTTCCTTCCCTACTGAAGCATGGATTTATTTCGATCACCCCTGCAATGAGTCAAAGAAGAGATAGGTACTTAGATTTTTTATTTTGAGTTAAGACGAGTAACTTTTAACCAATCATTTCTACAGTGGCTTTAAAAGGATAAAGTTTTTTATTCATCCTTATAACCGTAAGTACTCATCTTAGGTACCCTCTTTATGCAAAAGCTGCACTTTGCCAGGCTTGTTATAGTGCATTGCGCCTTACAAGCACGTTGGAGAAGAAAGCGCTTGAGCTTCTACAAGCTATACCAAAGCCCTTCTTATCGCTTCACCTTCGGTTTGAACCTGACATGGTGGCTTATAGTCAATGCGAGTACTCTGATCTTTCACTTGCTTCTATAAAAGCCATAGAAGCTGCACGGGTTGACAGGAAACCTTGGACTGGGGAAACAGCTCGTATTTGGAGAAACCGTGGAAAGTGTCCGCTTACTCCTAATGAAACTGCATTCATGCTAAAAGCTTTGGCCATACCCACCAATACGACAATTTATTTGGCAGCTGGTGATGGCCTGATGGAACTTGAGGGACTTACATCCATGTATAACAATGTTGTTACCAAATCTAGTCTTCTTAGCGGAGAGGACTTCACAACGATGCATGGGAATACAAAAGCTGCACTGGATTATTATGTGTCCATTAACAGCGATTCTTACATGGCTACTTATTTTGGGAACATGGATAAGATGGTTGCAGCAATGCGAGCTTTGACGGGGTTGTATAAGACAATTTTCTTGAACAGGAAAGCCTTTGCATTGTTTACCTCTCAAGGGCTTAAAGGGAAGGAACTTTCAGAAGCCCTGTGGAAGGTTCATAGAGATGATTTCATAATGGGTAGAGGATCTGCCTTACCAGACTGTTTTTGCGAATTCAATATATGAACTTGTGTTTTCCTCTTTAGTTTAGTTGTAATGTTTTTCTCATGCATCCAGAGCAATGTATTCTAAGTTTATGTAGCTTATGGAACACAACATTAGCATTTGATAATTCACATTCATTTCTTCTTTTTATTGGTGCTTTTCTTTTTGCTTTCGCCTTTACTCTCTTAGCATTCTTTTTCCCATTGATGGAATTTGGTATTATGGAGGTTGTCTGCCATGGTTCCTTTACTAAGTTATGCAATGGCTCAAGTCAGTGCTATGCAGACATTTGTTCCCTATGATTGTGGCTTTACAAGTTCTATAGGCAGTTTACACATCTAAAGATATTCTACTATAATATATATACTTTAGGATTGTTCCATAAAGTATATAAGAATAATACTTAACAAAGTGTAGTAATAATGTTTACACTAATTATATATAGATTATTTCTTATGCATTGTTTGGTTGGTATATTAAAAATAATAAATAAAAATATTTATTTATAAAGATACCTTTTACAATTATGGTGAAAAAAATGTACAAAAAATTTTGAGTTGTAATGTGGTTTTTAAGTTTATGCATGTGTTAAAATTCTTTGTATTACTAATAACTAGAAATCCATAGTATTAGTAATACTAATTTTAATACACAATAGAGTGTATAATTGCATAGCATGAAAAAATGTGTCAAACAAGATATTAATATAAAAAGTTAATTCTACCAAACGACCCGTTAAAAAGAATTTCATTAATACCAAATTGAAGACTTCTATATCAATCACTTTTCCAAGATAGATCTCTGTTTTGTGCAAGTACAACCAAAACAAGAGTCCTAGTTTCCACAATAGTAACTCCCTCAAAAATTCTACTGCTGTATTTCTCTCTCAAAATCAACTGAAAAATGAACAAAATGTGTCGTCTTCCACAGATTCCTTTCGGGCTGACATCCAACTCTAGGTAAATCCCATGACAGTTTAAATGGCGTAAGACCACAACTTCACATTGAAATTGCAATACAGTAACAAGTGATCAAAACTGGCCCTGATCCTTTGCAAAAACACTGCCAACTAACAGTGTGTAGAACTTACTTTTTCCACTGCCTCAAGTCTTCCATACCAGCTTCAATGTGGGCGTGAAGTCATCTCTCCTAGATAAGTGATTTTTACAATTTGAGGTTCAGCCTGTTCAAATCTGTCCTCTCTAAATTGTACCTGAATCAAGTTGCACATCTCATTACATTCCAAATCTTAGATGGGCCTCCTGACCAAAAGATCTAACAACACCTGACCTCCATACCTCTTTAACCACTCATCTATAGTGGCCTCATTATCAGTTATGGTCGAGATTAAGTAGGAAATTCTTCTGTCATGTTAAATCCACACATCATGCGTCACACAAAAGATGGATATGGGCATATTTGGCAAAGCTCAAAGCAAATGCATCTTGAGAAAAGAGTGTCCTTCAATCATGCTGTGTTACCAGGATGGCATTGCCTCCAAAGAGCTTGCTCCTGCGTGTAAATGAACAAATATCTTCAAGGTCTTTTTGGGGTTAAGCTACCAGAACAATGGAACATTATTCATCAGCAAACAGTCATTAAAGTATTCAAATCAAGCATTGAATGCGCAAAAGCAGTAGTGAAAAAGACGGGCTCCATATGTGACAGCAGCATTGAACAGAAGGCAAAAAACAAAACAAAGATCATCGAACAAGAGACTGAATACATACTACAAAGAGGCATTGAGTTCATTGTGTTGGTCACAGGAACAGAGTCAACCTTTGAACATATGATATATGTATTTTCCAATGGAAATCACCTGCATGAAACCGGATAAATTGCTGTCAATGACGTTTTTATATTTCTTGCTACATAGTCGAAATGTTGTGACAGGAAAAAGGCAAGTTTGCCCACCCTGGTTTTAGTTGCACTGCCACCAAAAGAGAAAACATCTAGATCTGTAGCAGAACTGCACCCAAAATTGGATGTCAGTTGGCTGCAAAACCATCAACTGCACAGAAGACCAAATAAAGCTACAACCAGAGAGCTCCATCCATCTTATAGAAGATCTTTGCACTCGTATAAATACATAATACTCTTCCGATAAAACAGCTATTGCGAAGACCTTCAGTCTTCTGCCAGTCCAAGCTTACCCAACCTTAACATCAGTTTCATCTTGATTATGACACATGATCTTTAACCAAGGTATGCAAAATCACTGAAGCCTCAGAGTCAAATCCATGACTCAGGTACTGGTCAAATATCAAAGAATACTTTAAAGCAACAGACAGCTCTGTCACACTTAAGCTGCAGGAAACAATACTTTTCCATTCCTTGGATTTTCCGTCTAAGCAAATTCCATGCAATAAGGCGGCAAAGGTAACTGCATCTGTAGTATAGCCTTTACTAATCATCTTGTCACGTAGTTGCAATGCAGTTTTGAGCATTTTATGTAAACAGAGGCCGATGATAATGGAATTGTATGCAGCATTTCTGGGGTGCCAACCATCTGATATCATTCTTTTAAAAGTTGCCATAAACATAGAGTCATTTTCATCCTGGGAATCATTTTTCTCCTTTGAGAAAATAGCAGGCGTGCAATGGGAAAACCCATTAACCAAATAGTTGAACGTGACATCAGAGGGATAGCACTTGTGCATGAGCATTTGTTCAAAAAAAGAAGCTGCTTTTGCAAGTTTTCCCATTTTACAAAAGCTGCCAATTAGTATACTATAAGTTATCACATTAGGCATCAGACCATTTGATTGAATTTCCTTGAATAAATTTTCAGCTCCCAAAAGATCTCCACTCTGACAAAAGCCATAAATTAGAGAGCTGTATGTTACCACATTTGGCATACAGTTGCGCTTTACCATGTGAGGGAGTATCATTAATGCTCGGTGCAAATCATGTTGCTTTACATACCCATCAATGACAGTAGAATAAGTAAAGGCATCCGGAGATATTTTTGACTTTTTCATTCTACTGATGCAAGCAATTGCATCTTTCATCAGTCCAAACTTGCAGTATCCCTTGATCATGGCATTGTACCCTACAAGCCCAGGATCCATACCCATCTCAATTGTCTGCTCAAATAGATTCTTCGCTTCCTGAAATTCCCCATTTCTTACACATCCATCTACTAAAGTGGTGTAAACATAAACATCAGGTAATATACCATGGCCAAGCATCTCATCAAGGAGCTGCCTGGCAGCAGGAAGCTTCAATTTTTTGCAGAGCCCACTCATCAGAACATTATAAATGCCAGCATCAGGTGATATTCCCCTTTCAATCATCTTGTCTCGAATGACTAATGCAGCATCAACTTCACCAGAGGCCACCAATCCATGGACCAGAGCTCCATAAGTTGACACATCAGGTTTGTCACCACTCTCCACCATCTCAGCAAGCAAACTTAACGCCCTTTCAAAATCACCATATTTGCAGTAGGCATGTATCATAGGAGTATAAGTAAACTTGGTCGGCACCAACCCCATATTCATAACCTGCTCTAGAAACTTTTCAGCTTCTTGAATTTTCTCATTCTTGCATGAATAAGAGATCAATATGTTATATGTCACGATATCGGGCTTACTGCCAGCTTCAACCATTTTTCTTACAGCGTCTATTGCTTTGACAGTAAAACCATGCCTACACCTAGCATCAATGATAGTGTTACACACTTGGGCATTGACAATCACACCCCTCTCAACCATCTCCTGCACAAGCATATCAACTTTCTCAAAATGCCCATCTTTACAAAACCCATTTATCAGTGCCCCATAAGTCTCCACTGTGGGTAAAAAGCTCTTCAATTTCAACTCATTGAAAAGCCTGTATGCACTTCTAATGTCACCCTTCTTGCAGTATCCATCAATCAATGTATTGTAAAAAACGATATTTGGTATACAACCTTTACCCCATCTATCCTCAATCAATTTCCTGCCTTCTTCAACATTCCCCTCTTTACTCAACCCTGTGACAATAATACAAGTGCTAAAATTATCCAAAAATTTATCCTCAACACCGCCACTTCTCTCAGCGAGCTCATCATACAGTTTTCTAGCAGCTTTAATCTTACCATGTTTTACAAGACCATGAAGTAAAGAATTAACAGTAACTACATGCGGAACCAAATCATATGTTTTCAATACAAAATAATACAATTCAACAGCTTTGTCAACCAAATTAGAATCAGAATAAGCTTTAATTACAGCATCCAATGCTTCAAGAGTGGGAAACTTATCTTCACAAGTAGTCAAGTTGGGCAACAACGTTTCAATTTCAGGAAACACTCTAAACTTAGCCAAGAGTTTCAAAAGAGAAGAACAAGCAAAACGATCAAGGGGACAACCGTAGGGTCTTTGAGAGACCCAATCAAAGAACTTGAGACCCACATGAGCATCCTTAAGTTTGTCGAACACTAGGTGGGCAATGTCTGAAGGGACAATTTCTTCCTGTGAAAGACGGATTTCGACAGTGTGTTCCCATTGTTCTTGGGTATGAAGGATTTCACAGACCTCGTTAACCAGTTCCTTGATACGGCGAGTTAATGGGAAGTTGGAAGGAGAAGGGGGTTTTGGTTTTAGGTTGTGGAGGGGTTTAATGCGAGAGAGTAGGGTTTTAGACATATGAATAAGAAAATGGTAAACTTGGTGTTCATCTCCTGGATGAAAGATCAATCCAGGAGAAACGGATGAAACAAGATTGCTTCAGGCGGCCCTGGGGAACTTTCACTATTTGGGCGGATCGGCCGGCGTATGTAAATTTGATGCGTCTTTACTACACGGGCCGTTTCGTCACGTTTGAGTGAAAAATTATTTTTAAAAATTAGAGATATGTTTTTTTTTTATAACAAAGAGAATCCGCAGCTGTTATTTTTTGAGTGCGCGAAAGTAATTTTCCACGTATATGCAACAGATTGCAAATCACATAGTAAAGATAGTCCGTCCAAAGAAAGCTCGATGCAATAAGCTCGATCCAAAAGACAAACTCTTGCTTTTGCAAAAGATTTCAAACTTGAGACCTTAAATTTAAATTATTTAATCATACCGAAAGATAAAATTAAAGATATATTTGATTATAAATATAATCCGTTGATTTTTTATGAATAATTTGAGTGAAAATATTTTTGTGATGTTTTTAAATTTTTATATTTTTTGAAGAATTTTTAAAGAAAGGTGAAAAAAATTATGGCTACTCACCTAAATATGTCACTAAAGTAGTCAAACTTTGCCATATATCTTGGGTAAATATTTTGGTCTAATTATATACTTTTACTTATTTTATGAGCTAAAACTATTTTTATTTTATATGAAATTTAATTGAGAATATATTTAATTTTACACATAAAATATAAGAGCATATTTAGCCACGATCAACTTTTTAGTTATAATTGTACAACTACTTGATTGGATATTTTTAGCAAATCGTTTTTGTATATAGCACATACAATGTAGTCAATATGTATACTAATGTGAAATTAAAATGTAGGCACATGCGGTCCCTACATAAAATATTTAGAACTACTATGTTTTTTCTTTTTAACAAAATAGTGCTTAGGGAAAACTATTAACATGATTGGTTTTATATTCTCCTATTTAGGAAGTCACAGTTTGGCCATCATGGTGCTTTTTTTGTCTTTTTGCATAAATTTAAATGGGCAATTGCTTTGGATGGATGGTCGAGGGCTGCTTGTTTGAGCAAGACTTCGTAAGTTTAAATTAAATTTTTTATGAGTCTTAATAATTAATAATTTAAAATTTTAAATTAAAATTAAAAAATAATTTATATTAGACAGTATTGATAATTCCACGTTGCCATAATATGAACAGTTCCTCAGAGACTACTAATTGCATATAGTTGAGGCTAATTTTAACCACCACTTTTATCAACAAAAAGAAAACTGATTTTTTGAAGTTGGTTCCATTGAACATGGCGATCAGTATACACGCTAGCTATGTGGGTTTAACCATAACGCCGCCGTTTCATGCTAGGTTTCGGCGGCAATTTACTCCGTTTGCAACTCTATCAACTCCGCCGAACACCAGCAGTAGCAGCCGTAAAGCGGCAGTGGATTGGGTGGAGGAAACTGCTAGTTTCTTTGAGCTTGATAATCGCCCCATAATGTTATTCGACGGTATAACCTTTGATTCCTTGCGTCCTTTCTCTTTTACCTTTTAATTCACTTGGGATTAGATTTTAATGTTTTAAGAAATTGTTGAAATAGGAAGGGGCTTTGATTTTTGAATGATGTATTTCCCTTAAATTCACTAAATTTATTGATAATTCAGATGCTTTTGGTTGCTCTTTGTTAAAAAAAGCAGTCTGGTGCTTTAAAGCCATGGGTCCGAATGCATTTCTGCAAGAGCTTTGGTTGCTCTTTGTTGCAAAACTTAAGCTTCCTTAATGCGTAAATGTTCAATCTTTTCCCACTTTTAGCAAAGAGAATTAGGCGTTTCTCAAGCATGACTTTGTCATCAGTTTTGTGTGGTCTGCTGTAGTCTAATTGAAATAATTTTTGTGTAGTCTGCTTTGGTCTAATTGAAATTATTTTTCAAGTTTTGTCCAGAATCATCCTGAGTCATATAACATTCTTCGTATTATCTTGAAATGCAAGTTTAGGACTTAAAGTAATTGATCGTTTAGCTAGCATAATATTTTAGTGGTTTCAGATAACATTACGTGTGGAGCTGAGAAATGTTTTACATGTTTTCTAGGTGTGTGCAACCTGTGTAATGGAGGTGTAAAGTTTGTCCGTGATAATGATAGTAGAAGGTTAGTGTTTTCCTGTTCTTTTGTGTTTGGCTGAAAGGACATAAATTCAATTTACTTTCCTTATGTAAACTTTAACTATTACTGGAAAGCAGAGTCTGGCGACTCTTTAAATCAGCTCTTCTAGGTGGTTTGCCAAGTTATAAGTTGTGACCGGAGTTATCTGCTTTCAGACATTGATCTTATGTCTCACTCTTAACATTTATTCAATTGTACTCTATTGTCTTGGTTTATGTTTGAGAGCTCTGTAGAGCTTGTCTGCGTTAGTCATTCTCGCTAATTATATCTGGTAACAACTACGTCAGAGATATTATATAAATGCTAATTTAATATGGTAAGCCCTGATGACAAGGCAATGTCTCTTAACTGTTTGATGCAAAGAGAGTCTCATGCAGGTTTTTTTGTCCAAAAGATGAGTCTGCTAACAGAAAATGTCAGAGTTCATTTAGTTAAGGAAATGTTCTTGACTCTTAGGAATCAGACTTCTTATTGTTATCGTCATCATTTACTGTTCTGTGATTTCTCAGCTTTTTTCAAGACTATTTCTGCTTTAGTTCCTTATTCCTTTGATATCCAGGAGAATTAGGTATGAAGCTTTACAAAGTGAAGCAGGGAAGAACCTATTGAGGAGATCTGGCAGAGCTCCTGATGATATTTCAAGTGTTGTGCTTGTTGAAAAAGATAGGTATGCTGTATATTCCAAAAAATAAAAAGGGATAGACATGGCTCTAATGCTGAACCAAAGCTTATGCTGCTTTACTTTTTTGAGGGGGGTGTGGTGGAAAGTTAGGATCCTAACTTTTGTATGAGAAATAAATACTTTGGAGTATTGTTTTTTCAACTTCGGCTTCAAATTGTGTTTTTCAACTTCAACTCAGATTTGGTCCAGACGATACTAAGGTAAAGCAAGCATTGTAGCAGGAGTAACTAGTGAATACTGTTTTCATTTCAGGTCTTATGTGAAATCTGAAGCTGTTCTGAAGATTATGGAGTACATTAACTTGCCTTTTCCTCAGCTAGCTTTCTTCTTACAGTTTGTGCCTCTGTAAGTTTCATGTTCTGATCCCACTCATGGTGAAATGCAAGAACTTGCTTCACTTCTGGTGCTTAATATTTCCTTCATTTTGGCAGATTCATTCGAGACTTTGCATATGATAATGTTGCCAATAACCGTTATGCACTCTTTGGCCGCACTGATTCATGTGAGATATAATTGGAGGCGCTAAGCACCCTTTGGCTGCTTCAGTTCATGTGATTATGCATTACACAGAAACTGGTACTTTTTCTATCATGGAAGCAAAATACACTTTTGTATAGAATAAAATTTGATATAGTTTATTATGACTTTCTGCTGTCTGAATATTTAGCATCTAAACTTGATTATTCTTGTTGTACGGTTCTGATGTTATGACTGATTACAGAAAGAGAAAGAGAATGCTGACAATCTTATCAATTGTTGCTATTCTGAAGTTTGGATTTATTTTTCTGATGTCTTATTCTGTCAAATGATTATATCTTTTGTGCCAGTAACTTGTGGTTAGTTTATAAGTTCCAACTCTAATGAATTGTTATACTGTTTCCTTTTTAGAATAATTAAAATAGGATGTTGTGTACAGAGATATTTCCAGCTATCTAAAAAGGAAAATTAATTGTGGCTCCGGTTAGTTATTCATTAAAGAATATGTTTCCATAAGCCTTGAATCTACTAATTCCCTGAGCAAGCTCATAGCATAATAACATCTAAATATCCAACATACACCTAGCTTGGAACGGAGCGGAGGTCACGATACTTTCTGGGCTCACCCTCATAATATCAAATGTTCAACATACAGAAGTCTTAGAAATAGCAAGAGAAAGTAGATAGTGTCCTCGAACTTGAGGACTCACCAAAGCTTATCTTCATAGTATCTCACTAGCCATGTAGAGGATGATCAAGAGGAGCTCTGGTCCCTAGACGGTGATATCATATAGGGATAAAATATGCATTAGTACATCTGAATGTACTAAGTATGTATGATGCAATGCAATAAGACATAAGCCAATATAGTCAAAAAGCATAATCATAGTCACTATATAGCATAATTTCAATATGACATGCATGATCAATGCTTGAAGTAAAATATGCTTATAAATCATTCAGCTTGCATAGAACGTAATACATATGTGGGAAAAGACCTCAATCGACAAAGAATATGACCAAGTGAGCTACAACATGTAATCCCGATGATTACCCCTCATCGGTAAAGAGGTGGTCTACTTTCCAAGGTAAATCATACTTCACCTTACGAGAACATGAACCATTTCGTATGAATTAGCCTTTCTTACGTGAACATGACCCATTTTGGAAAGGATTTCAGGAGAAACTTTGCCTTACGGGAACATGACCCATTTCAGAAAGAATTCCAAGAGAGAGTACACTAAATGGATCCACTAGTAAAGCAAGGGTAAAGTATACTCCAATGTTGGCACATAGTTTGAGGAAATGAATATGAACCTAAGAAGATGGTCTATGCCATATCTAATCCATCGGTGCTAAGCCTAATCCCACGAAAAAATTGAAATAATCACACTTTGACAATTTGTAAGAAACATGGAAACATGACATGAGTAGCTTTAAAACATCTTTGACCTCTAATGGTGAGCCTAACTTTAAAACATAAGTATAGATCATCATAAAAAATTACCCTTGCATTAACATCAAAGGCCCGCAAGAGGTAAAATCTTTGAAAAGGGGCTTAATTCGCCATTTATAACATCATAGACATTTTCATTAATTCAATAGATTTTTGAAAGCCCAAAATCATCATGATGTCACTTGACACATAAATCATGCAATAGATCATCAATAACTCTAAGAATCCTTGAAAAAGCATTTCATCAAACATTTGGTAGGTATTTAATGTGTGTTCAAAATCAAGCAATTCAAGAGTGTAATAATATGAGAAAACTCAATGAAAATCAACCCATCAACATATTGTAAAACCCTCATACAGAATACCTTGAAATTCATCATCAAATATCATAGTAGATCATAGTTTCATAGATCAAAATATGCATAGCCTCAATAAACAAAACCTTTTCATAGTACAAGCTTGAAATAGATAGTCATGTATAATAAATCAACATTTCATAAAACTCCAACATAATTTATACTCATAATCCATAGTAGAAAATACCCATAGATAGTACAACTTGAAACATGCAATTTTCATAAAAATAGAGATTGGGCATCATGGGTGAAAGGATCCAATGAATGAAACCCACATACCTTAAACTTAGGTATTCTTGATGTAGACTTGAAGGAGACTTAAAGCCTTGAATGAAATTCTTGAGATCTGGAATTAATCTTGAGACACTTGAATTTCGATAGGAATTTTGATAAAATAGTTGAGGGGTTTTAGAGAGGGTTTTTGAGTGATATGGAGTTGAAAAATGGTTAAGTATGAGATATTTCATGTGTAAATAGGCAAGGGGGCATGACCACAATGCCTTAGGCACAAATAGAAAATTAAGGAAGTGATAACATTACTCCGCGACAGGTCCACATCGCGGACCCACACTGTTTTGCGAAAAGTTGGGGAAAATCATTTTTTGCTTCAGGTCTTCTAAAATCTAGGTTATACCCATTCCCCACTAAATTTTGCCTCTAATCAAGAATATGAAGTTGGATTTTTGATATCACACACGAATTTTGAGATATATAGAACTTGCAATTATGGGCATTTTCGAAGCACATTTTTGGGGCGTTTTTTGGTGCGTTACAACAGCTCCCCCTTGAGAACATTTGTCCTCGAATGTTAAAGAAATGTACATAAGAGAAGTAATCATGAAGAATTCAGTCTGACATGAATGCAACAAATACATTTAAACATCATTTTCAAAAAATCTCTATATGAGTGTCAAACATCACCTAAAACTTGTCAACACAAACATGAATGCATATATCTACTTGATATTCTTGTTCATGCAGTAAAATTTCCATATATCTCAAAATCTGTGCGTGATATCGAAATTCGACTTGATATTCTTGTTCATGCGGTAAAATTGAGTGGAAAATGGGTCTAACCCCAATTTTAGAGCAACCAGTCAAGACCTTTGGGTCTTGGTCCTAAGCCTTCCCATACTTAAAAACACCTATACTCGGCCATATTCCACCTTCATATCATACAAGACATTTCTTAATACTCGCTCAAACACTTAGACAAACATGTCACCCCAAAAATCAGGTGCCAAAACTCAATCGGATCTTAAAAATTTTTCACTCAAGCTTCAAGTCTCCATTTCCAATCTTTATCAAGTAATTCACCAAAGTTAAGGTATGTGGGTTTCAACCATTGGGTCCTTTCACCCATGGTGCCCAAGCTCCTTTTTTTATATAAATCTGATGTTTCTAAGTTGATTTACTTATGGGTCTTACATAACGTGAATTTGACTATGAACTATGTTGGGTTTGTATAAAAGTGAGAGTGTTTAATCATGTTTTGAGCTATGAATCTTTGATCTATCTTGAGACTTGATGAAGAGTTTTTATGTATATTGCATGAGAGTACTACTAAGTGTTGGTGATTGGTTCTAAATTGGATTGTAATGCATGATTTCACTCTTGAATTGCATGGTTTCATACTAGCATTATACACCTGCCAAGTATTTAATAAAATGTTCGGTTAATGCTTATTGAGTTGTTGGAAGTTGATCAATTGCCTCGTTTGGGGGGTAGTAGGCCCGAACTATCATGTTGGGGGGTATATACATCAACTGCCTCGTTCGGAGGGTAGTAGGCCCGAACTATCATGTTGGGGGGTATATACCTCAATTGCCTCACTTGGGGGATGGTAGGCCCGTGCTACCATATTCGGAGGGGGAGGTATATACCTCAATCGCCTCGTCAAGGAGGTGGTAGGCCTTGGTCACTAATGATGTCTCTTTCTACACATGTACTGTGCTCTATGTAAGCATGTTTTACTACAAACACCATTCATGCATGCGATATTGCTATATGTTCATATATTGCGTAAATATGTTGCCTATCTCTTGTTGCATTGCATCCTACATACTTAGTAAATTCAAACATACTAATGCATACTCTATGCCTACATGATGTTACCACGTAGGAACTAGACCTCCACTTGATCATCCTCCTCCTTCATGTTGGTAATACGATTACTCTCAAGCAAGTTGGTGAGTCCTTAATTTTGGGGACAATGTCTTTGATCTTATGCTATGTATAACGACTCTCTTTCCTTTTATTGTATGCCTTGACTATGAGGGTGAACCCGATTGCTTTTCTTGGCCCTTGCTAAGTTCTATGTTTAGAGGTGTTGTTGGACAAGTTATGTAATGATGCTATGAGATTGACTCTCTTGACTCTTTGATGTTTATGATATGAAAGATATCCCTTAGCCCTGTATTACCCCCTTTTTCTATATTGTTGTTATTTTACCGCTTCCGTGACCAAGGATGTGTAATGATATGTTAAGAGGCTTGATTGGGATCCCTTCAGGTTCCCCATTCGCCGTGTCACGTCTACCCACTAGGCTTGGGTCATGATAAAGTTGGTATCAGAGCACTAGGTTGTTAATGGTCCTCGGCATCAAACATACCACATTGATTATAGTCTTTTTTCATGGTTGTGTTGTGCACCACAAGTATGAGTACGAGGCTATAAGATGTTTTAAGAAATGTTTCCTTTCTTCTTAATCTATGTCGTGTTATAGAAGTTAGGTTTCCCCTATAACAAATGTTCTTTGCTATGCTAAATCATGCCTAACATAAGAAGAAGAAGAAGAAGAAGAGCGCACATGAGTCCCTTCCATAGAGTCGGTTCCGGTTGTAAATGAGTTTCTTGATGTCTTCCGTAATGACCATCCCAGTGTCCCTCCTGAAAGGCAAATAGACTTTGGCATAGACCACCTCCCTGATACTCAATCTATCCCCATTCCCCCTTACCGTATGTCCCCGATGGAGTTGAAAGAGTTAAAGGAATGATTGAAAGATTTGTTGGAAAAGGGATTTATTAGACCTAGCTATAGAGTCGGTTCCGGTTGTAAATGAGTTTCTTGATGTCTTTAGTAATGACCATCCCAGTGTCCCTCCTGAAAGGCTGATAGATTTTGGCATAGACCACCTCCCTGATACTCATACTCAACCTATATCACCATTCCCCTTTACCGTATAGCCCTGGTGGAGTTGAAAGAGTTAAAGGAACGATTGAAAGATTTGTTGGAAAATGGATTTATTAGACCTAGCCAATCACCTTGGGGTGCTCCGGTGTTGTTTGTGAAAAAGAAAGATGGGTCCCTTAGAATATTCATTGACTACCAGCAACTCAATAGGGTCACCATCAAGAATAGGTATCCTCTTCCAAGTAATGATGACTTGTTTGACCAATTGCAAGGTGATAGCTTCTTCTCTAAGATTGATCTTCGGTCTGGGTATCATCAAGTGAGGATGAGGGAATGTGATATTCCCAAGACGGCTTTTCAGACTAGATAGGCATTATGAGTTTGTTTTGATGTCGTTTGGGTTGACCAATGCACTGACCATCTTCATGGACCTAATGAATAGTGTCTTCAAACCTTACCTTGATTCCTTTATTTTGGTCTTCATTGATGATATTTTGATCTATTCACATAGTAGGTAGGAACATATGGGGCATTTGAGGGTTTTGTTACAAAGATTGAGGGAGGAGAGATTGTATGTCAAATATGACAAGTGTGAATTTTGGTTGAAGGAGGTTGCATTCTTGGGTCATGTGGTGTCGAGGGATGGTATAAAAGCGGATCCTAGGAAAATTGATGTGATTAGAAATTGGCCTAGACCATTGACCCTGTCGGATATTAGGAACTTCTTGGACCTAGCCGGTTATTATAGAAGGTTTGTGAATGGGTTCTCCTCCATTGCTTCTCCTATGACAAAATTATCTCAAAAGAAGGTTAAGTTTTTGTGGACCGATGAATGTTAGAGGAGCTTCCCAACATTGAAAGACAAACTTTTGTCCGCATCTATATTGTCACTACCGAATGGGCTTGAGGGATATTTGGTGTATTGTGATGCTTCTCAGGTTGGTTTGGGTTGTGTGTTAATGTAAAATGGTAAGGTCATAACTTATGCTTCTAGACATCTCAAGGTGCATGAAAGGAATTACCCTACTCATGATCTAGAGTTAGCCACCATTGTGTTTGCATTAAAGATTTGGCGTCACTACCTGTATGGGGTGCATGTAGATGTGTTCACTGACCATAAGAGCCTCCAATATGCCTTCACTTAAAAGGATCTCAACTAGAGACAAAGGAGATGGTTGAAACTTCTTAACGACTATGATATGAGTGTGCATTATCATCCGGGTAAGGCAAATGTGG
>JAPFFP010000070.1:24095988-24112295 GCA_026153255.1 Solanum medicagineum
GAAAATTAATTGTGGCTCCGGTTAGTTATTCATTAAAGAATATGTTTCCATAAGCCTTGAATCTACTAATTCCCTGAAGTAACGACATAGATTTAAGATTGTAACAGTTGAATAGAATGTTTTGCACAAAAACATACTTGTGGCTAATGAACATATCAAGAAAAAAAGGTAACAAGTTCCAGAAGGAAAAAATTATCAAGAAAAGAAGATACGGTAGTGGCTTTTGACTTATGAGTGGTTAGTCGTTCCAGAAACTGTATCCGTAAGCCATGAATATGACAATTTCCTGCATAGAGAAATAGCTATAAGCCTATAATAGTTGAGAACAATAGTACACGCCTCTCCTTCTCCACTACCTACCCCTTTAATCGTGAACAATAGGGCATTGTGACATTAAAACTATGGTGGCAACAGACATGTCACAGCAGGGCTAGTATGAGTGTATCTTCCATGAGCGTTGATGCACTTGGCATGAACAGGCTTACCATTAACAGATGATATATACACTCGATCGACAAGTATGTTTTTGCAGCCAACAGTCTCGCTGCAGCTCAGATTTATCACCTCATCCATCAGGGAAGTCCCTAGAATTCCGCTGAATGTTACGTCGCTCAATGCAACTGCAGCTGTCTGCATTAAATTAGTCAAAACAATCAGTTAGTAATGAAATGATCAACTGTTAGACAAAGTAGTTCACTAGTAATCTGCTGAAGCTGACTAAAGAGCATCACTTATGCCAATGATTAGCCAACAGCTTTCATTCCATATAATTTTTGTTTGTTTTCTCACATCATTTTTGCAATTTACTCGGCTGGGACAGTAAAATTGGTCGATGATGATGGGATTGTTGACTGCAACAAATACAATTCCTTCAAAAGTAATCCTTCTTGCATACCCTTTGCCTCCCTGTTCCATGTTAACTAGTTATGGTTGTAAGAATTACTGCAGTGCTGGTCAAGTGTAAATGAATATTATCAGAGTATTTTCAAATTGTTCAAAAACTAAGTGCACATTACCTGCGAGGTCTTAATCCTAACTCCTGTTAAGGTGTCTTTTATCGTGCAATTTCGAACATTCACATCTTCCACTACTTCAAATCCTCCTTCTCCCAAGGATCCAATACTACAGCCATTAAATTTTATCCTAAGTTTTCTATTTACAATTTTACAACATTTTAGTAAACAAGAATTTGGAAAAAATAACTGACTACCTAATACCATGGCCTGGTCCGCATGTTATGCCACTAATGTTAACGTTGGACGATCCTCCTCCTATTGCAACACAGTCGTCTCCTACCATAAAGTCATTACCAAAAACATGTAGATAAAATTCGTTAAGTTATATGTAGTGATAGTGTAAAAAACCATATAAAGAGAGATTGTATTTCTTCCTTGAAGTATAGGCATATGTGTGAGCCGTAGATGCTTGTGTCATCACATCCTTGTGGAGTAACAACTTCAACTCAACTACCTTAAGGGAATAGACTGTGAAACTGTTTTCATATACCTGTTGCAATGAGAGAGTTGTGTATTCGTACATTAGTGGTAGCGGAAACATCAATCCCATCGGTGTTGGGACTATCACCAGGGGACATAATACGAATATTAGCAATGCTAACTTCATTGCAAGCAGTTAATATGATATGACTTCTAGCACTTCTAATAATTGAGACTCCCCTAACTCGAAGCTGATCACATCTTCTGAAAATCAATGCCTATATATATATTGGATGATCATCACATTAGTTTATGATTAATATGTATACAGGAAATTTGAAAGCCATCGTGCATGCGGTATGCTTACGGTTGGTCCTTTGCATTGTGTTTCCTGGTAAAACAATAGGTAAGAAATTAGCTACAAATTTAAAGGCTCATGGCCAAACTTTTATAGTAAGATTTTAAGCTTACTTGGGATATTGTGTTATCATTTATGCAAGGATTCGACCACCATATATGTCCTTGGCCGTCAAAAACTCCATGGCCATTAACAGTAAGATGGTTGATGTTTGAGAAAGTGAGCCATGCATTAGTTGCAGCTCCATCCCATCCTGATTTCGAGTTAGGTGCAATTATATTTCCAGATACCTGCAACAGAATAAATAAAAATTAACAAAAAATTATTTTTCAAATCTCTCAACATTGTTCCGGTCTAGCTTGAGTTATAGTATGAGTTTCGTTATAAAAGGAAATTTACGCTATCAGATCACATAAAACGAGTTATAAACTAGAATATAAGAGGGACAACCTGCCACAACAAGAATCCTAGTTAAATTATAACTAAAACACGAAAGAATTTCTGACAGATATTTTTATCTGAACTCTAAAACTTTTCAGAACGAGCAAAATTTTCCAATGGAAATTGTAGGTGAAGGGCATGACCTGAATATGTATACGGGTGGGTTTGCAAGGACCTTCAAATGTTGCAGGTTTAAGTAAGAATTTCTTTCTTTTTGGTATAACAAGAATTACACGACTAGATTCCGATTGGCACACAGCGTTCCATGCCTTGAGGAAAGCCTGCACATACACAAGAGGTGGCTCGACAATGTTAGAAAAAACACAAGCACCTTACCACCCCAAATTTGAGGGCCTCAATTTTTATTACGGTTATGAAATACTACCGGGAGGTCATCGGTTCTTCCGTTTCCGATAGCCCCAAAATTGATGACATTAAAAGTTTTAATATCAGCACTCCCAACAGAAGAAACCATGCACAATAAAGCCAAGAAAATGTACAAGTAAAACTGCAAACTAATCATCATGATGTAGATAGTACAAGTACCATGCACAGTAATAAGAATGTCTAAATCTTCTACTTATATAAACATTCATAAGCATAAAAAAAATTAAAAGCCATGATTCCCTCCACTACTTAAGATGGACGTAACAAATCACAATATCTAGCAGCGTTTTCGTATCAATCTCTCAGTTACATATAATGTAACGTAGTTTGGAATACGAAAATTGAATTGATCAATTTTTTATGTTAATTTACATATTCAATTGTTGTATAAAAATATATTATAAGTCATAATTGTTAACAATTTAAAATATTCAAACAGTTTTGAAGAAATTAAAAATTATTTAAGAAAAATTCATTAAACTCTTCAAATCGCAATAGTATCACAGGAACAAATGAAATATAAAATTAGGCCATCATTCATCCTCCAGATTCATTTAAACTAAATCCATAGATTTGACTAAAAGTTTATTTTTTTTCTTTTGGATCAAGTGGCTTAAACTCTCTTGGATCACTCACTTTTCTCATTTAACGAAGCAAAGAATGGAACGACTAGCTGACTTAACGCATAATCGCCTGATATTTTACTAATTACGCTAGTCTATTATGTGGACTTTTTAGTTGCATTAGAATTCTACAAAATAAAAGAAAATAATTCCTCGATTCACTTTTACTTATCCATGTATCATAATGAATTTTGTAAAATATGAAAGAATTTTTTTTCTTGATATGCTAAAGTGGACAGTGAAAAAAAAATTATTTTTAGTATAATAGATATGTAAAATTTAATATTAATTATGGATAGAAGTCATTTAATTAAAAAACAAAGCACGGTAGAGCCCCCTTTCACTTCAATCGAAAACTGATCACTGATTTAATTTGAGATGCTTCAAGACTTTCCTACCCAGTAACTTTATCTCCAGTTACTTACACCAGGATTTAGGCCACCAACAATAAGAGATAAAATAAATACCAAATACAATGATAATTATGTGCGTTGATAAAAGTTATATATCCTACTTGTTAATATTATTCAAAAATTTTAATGAAACCAATAATTTTGCTGCTCAAGAAAAATATAAATCCGACTTTAACAGGATTTCGACTAGAAAGATTATTCTTGAAACAAGAAATTACGTCCTGAATTAGATCTGCTTGCTGCTTCATTCTCACGGAAATGATATATTTTTTCTAATGAAAAAGTCTAGAGCGTCGCTGTACTTTTCATACGTTACAAAATGAAGAACACGGAAAATTCATGTTAAAGTGGGAATTTATTGAAAAGTTTAAGCAGTTACGTGCACTTATTTACTTAACTAGTTTGTCTTGCACTTCAACAATATAAGATAGGCCAAAGTAACTAGCATGTAGCATTTACTTCATTTATTACAAAAAGACAGGAATTAGCCCAAAAGAAGTGTTCAACCCGACTCAGAAATCCATGGGCTGAGTGGGCTTTTGATAAGGGTCATCTGGGAACAGAAGGCCCAAACAGATACGACAATCCAAGAGGCCCATAGACTAACCACGAAACAGTCCAGCAATTGTATACAACAAAGTGGAACCGATAGAAAGCAAATGCCAGCCCAAGTTTCCTGCAGATTTCACAGCACGCGAACGGCAGTAATTGTGGCCGTACCAAGTGTCACTTGGGATGTTAACATTGTAGGTGAAGGTGACGGCTTTGGAGTTGTAGCCGTAGATGGTAACATCATACGGTATCCATCCATCGTATCCGCTTCTGTACAGGTACACGTAACAGATCTGATACGTACATGGGCCGTATACTGTATACGTATCTTTTGAACACCGCTCAAAAGCTCTGCTAGCCGGGTCATCTATACGCGGCGCATAAACCTGAGGAAAAATGGTATTCCGATCCGTATTGGTCAATTGAACAGTAAATTAAACAAATTGGAGCTTGATGTTATATGTGAATCTGTATTTGTACCTGATTTCCATAAGCATCGCCAAAGGCTAGACTAATTTGGTCTCTAGTGTAAGTTGGAGAATAGCAACTTGTCCTTATGACTACCGTATATGAACAGCGTGCATTCTGCCCCTATGACATTCAAATTAATTTGAAAAACCAGACAGTTTACTAATCGGTATTTGGACATAGTTATTGGGCATCAGATTGACTGCACAATATTACGGAACAAAATAAGAAGAAGAAATGAATAAATGGTACCTGGTGCAGAGTGGTGTTGATTATGTCGAGGGATGATATAGGCTGGGGCAAGAACACGATGGATCTTGATGCTTGGGCACCGGAAGTTAAGGAAGCGACGGTGATAACGAGAAGAAATAACATCGCCGGCCGGCTGGTCATGGCTGGGAACATCAAGAGCCCTCTGTAAGGTAGACTTTTTAACCAGTTTTTGGAATATAATACGGCAATCGGCGTTTACTAATTTGTGGCGAAACTTGGAAGGGTACACGACTACTGTTTAGATAATAAGGAGAGGGTATATTCGTCCTTCTGCGTCTAATGAGTGTAAAAAGAAGGGATCAGATGGCAGGTAAAACAGATGGCTGGGATTATAAATAGTACAAACGTGTTTGCCATGCAAATTTAATTTTAGCCTCTCTGAGAAATATACATCACGAATAAGGTATAAATATGTGTATGCAAAATCATATTATAAATCTTTGCCATGACTATCCAATTTAGGAGAACTTACGGTCGCTATCCTTTCCTTTTGTTACTATCCCGTAACTTAGTGAGCAAGTATATGGACATTCTAGTCAATTCAATAAAAATGTTGGATGTGTTCTAAAATCTGATACGGAAGGTTTGGTAGGTAGCTGAAGTTGTGGTTCCTTGTGTCTTATTTGTACTGAAATTAAATACACAATAGTCCCTTTCTGAAGTGTACTTTCCTGGTGGACGCACTTAAGATTATCGGGTGACGTATTAAAATTTTCAGATAATGGTAATGTATTTTTGCGGCTTGCGTTAATTTTTGTGGCAGGTTGATTAACAGGAGCCAAATTAGAGAAGTTGGGGAAAATCTTTGCATTTCTTGAGTCGATGGTGATGACTCCAACTAGTACTCTTTCCTGGAAAAAGCAATATATTTGAATTCTTCCATTGCCTTTTGGTGTAGAATTCGATTTTATCAAGGGAGGCTGGCGAGAGAGGGAAGAAGTAGGCACCCACAGTGGCCCATTACTGGACATGGTCACTCACATAAGCCAAGGCAAAAACTACCAAGTTTAAGAAAGAGAAGTTACATATCTAAAGACCATTAATGAACACACAAATACAGAGGTCAAAAATCATATTCCATTCAATTTAAAGGACAATATAAAGATCCAATACCCAAAAGACCCAACTCAAACAAGTAAAAGAATGTAGAGAAGGAAAAGGAATCCATCCATCCCTTCTTCGCTTTTCAAAGGTATGATCCTCCATAATTAGAAAGCACTATGGAGAATGATTTTTCTTATCCGGCCAAGCTATATAAACCAAATTAAAGTGCTAGACCTGCAAATAAAATCACTAAGTTGGATAAGTTATCCCCACCATGTATATCGGATAACTTATCCCATCATTATGGTATAACTAGTGGGATAAGTTATCCCAAACTTGGCAATCAAACAAGATATCAAAATTTTATCCCTTCATTATTTTTTTATCCCATGACTATTTATTTTTATCCCTCACACCAAACGACCCCTAACTGATAACCAAAAGCCAAAGGAAGATACAAAACATGCATCAAAACTATACTTGACATACAGAGTGCAGCTTTGAGTCCGTGGAGCATTGCATAAAACAAGAGCCTGGAGGGAAATCTTCATCAGAATTCTGTTGGTGGTTTCAACCTAACAAGTCTCTTGATTCTTTCTTTGTCAATGTTTTCTAGCAACCCCTTCAAAAAATACAAAAGTGAAATAATATCATTAGCCAGGCAGCAGCAAACTGAAGACAGGAAACACATGGCAAGTTAACAGCCAAGCCCACTACTTGTTCTCATTGCTATCTATTGGACTGAAAGAGATCATCAATTAAGATCATTGTTTGAGTAAAACCAAAATCATGATTTAGTAACATCCCAAGATGGTACGAAAGGTGTGATTTGATGGATGCAGTAAATCATGCAAGCCATCTGAAATATGTTAGTTTCATAACCACTGTATGCGTCTCCAGCTAGAATGACACCATAGTACTTGAGAAGATGAGAGTTTCAAGCATGTGAAATTATTTATGTTCCAACGCAGATATTTTAGCTTACCGTCCACACAATTTCATCCAGGCACAAGCAAATTTTTCCATACTTATCCAGGAAAAGTCTCTCCGTTGGAGGTTTTCCACAAACATCCTTGATAGCAGATGTTATGACAAAAATTGCTTCAGATACTGCAAGTAAAGCCAATAAGATTCTTAAAACGAATGAAAAGACAAGTTTGATGATGCAACAAATGTAGAACAGACATCCCACATATAGAAAAACTACCTTCTCTGTTTATAGATAATCCCTGTAGGACAAGAGACCAAACAACTTCAATAAAGACAAAATAACCTCATTGATGGAGGCTTACGTAACAAATTTGCTAGACATGTAGATTTTGTGGTTCCCAAAATGGAAGCTACAATGGAATTTGTCATCTAACCAAATGCGGTAGCATTAGCAGTTATCTTCCCCTCTAGCAAATAAAACACCTCAAGTACATTTTAATCGCAAAAAACTCAAACCATTTATTTTTAGTTATACAAGCTCTTCTAGAGTAGATCTTGAAGAATAACTCCAATCTTTTCAACACAATGGTATGAAAACTATTAGGAAAAAAATATTTA
Organism: Solanum medicagineum; assembly: GCA_026153255.1. NCBI lineage: Eukaryota > Viridiplantae > Streptophyta > Magnoliopsida > Solanales > Solanaceae > Solanum > Solanum medicagineum. Next base: position 24,103,532 of record JAPFFP010000070.1, read on the forward strand.
GTAAGTTGAGTTTATCTTTTATCACGAAGATATCGAGGCAACACATCCATACCTCGAATATTCCACCTTATACCTTCTATTTAGAAAACTCTTATCTGCCAAGTCCCAGGAAGAGGAGGACAAACCACTTAATTTTTCACTCGGCTAAAATTTGACCCCTATTCTTCCACGGTATTAATCAATAATCCCTCTTCATCGACCACTAAATACACCTTTAGGTACTTAGTATGTTGACTTATATTTAGAGATTTTTCTTTTAATGCACATAAAGGGAGGATGATTTACTTGAAGACTAAACTGCAACATGTAAAATCATGAAATCGTCTTAGTTTGGACATGCAGCAACTTCAAAGTTTGCAAAGGCATTGGCGTTCACATAATTAAGATCAGAACTGGTTTGCCTTCTTCAACTGAACCTCCTTAATAAATTGCCAAAAGCATGCTTTAAGCTACATGAAGAGAGCATAAACAACATATCAAATAAGGCTTATACACATGAGACGAAGACAACACAATTTGCAGTGTCTTTTCAACATAAATTAATTGCTAACGAGGCCTTAAAAAACTGTACCATGCATCAGGAAAGCGTTATTTTTTTCATTGAAACATAAAAGTTAATGATTCAAAGTGTATGTGATACACTTACACGCAAGTTCATCATACTCATCCTTTCCTACAACATAGATGCTGACATCTCCAAGTACAGTGTATACAATGTAAACAGACCTGCAGATGAAAAGTATGTGAAAAGACTACAGATAAAAACAGTCTGAATTATCAGCAAAAACCCCCACCCACCCATTCCTTACTACAACAATCTTTTAATAAGTTTCAGCTGAAAGGAGAGTGCTTTCCAGAAGCAAGCAGCCAATAGATATAAATTCAATTCCCAACGATACAAAGGGGGAACTTGAAAGCGAGCAATCTTTCCGTCAACACGGAGTTCCTATCAGTGTCACTTCCCTCTCCAGTCTCCAACTAATAGTTGTTTTTATTAACTATGTTATTACCATTGGCCAGTAATGTTTTTCCAAGTAACCACAAAAACAATGTACATACTTGTGGCAAGCCACTAGGAGTTCTTCATTCTTAATCCCTTTAAGATTCTCCGCACCTAGCTTAACTAGGAAAGACCTCCAATGCAGACGCTCCTCTGCTGGTACTCCATTAAAACTGCAAGTGAAAAGATTAACAGAGGTCATACCTCCCTGGAGAAGAAAAACTGAAAATATTGCTTTCTGTACGAAAAATAAAAGCCCCTTTTTCCACTGGAGAAACTTTGATTGAAGGAACAATAGCATATTTATCTTGTTGCTGGGACATATCCATAAAGAACAAAGAAAAGGGCACTGTCCCATATGTATATCGATGCCATTGACTCCTAGTGCGATACAAATTGAAAGAGGATTATAGAAGTCTTCAAATTTTAGTCCATAATCCAATGTTCCAAATTTTTAGGATCACTTAATTTCAGGAAAATGACACAATTGATGAATATTTAATACATAGAGTCAATAAAGGATAGTCAATATAGACGAGCGCTACATAGAATATTTAATACATAGAGTCAATAAAGGATAGTCAATATAGACGAGCGCTACATAAGTTATTCTTAGAGAATATATATTAGTATTAGTATTATGAAGTAGGAGGATAAACATCAGGGGGATGCTACCTTTTTAAAATGGCTGCAAGACCAGAGTTTATACGAGAATCAATATTGGGGTCTTACACAAGATGAGCATAGAATATGACTATAAGATGGATGACGGATAGATTTTAGAGAGTATCAGAATGATCATTGCCAATAGAAGGACAAGTAGCATGCATAGGACATAATGATAGAAGGTTCCTTCATTGATCTGGTCATCCCATATGAAGACCTCCATATGTATGAGTAGGTAGGTAGGATACCATGAAAATCGAAAGTGTCTAAAGGGCAGATAGTATACCCAAAATTATATCAAAAGAATTGCCTGAAATGATTATTATAGACAATTCCAGCAAGTCCATTTTTCTAGTGTTTGCTTGTGGGATTCCACTGGGTATGTTGTTGTTGTTGTTATAGTGTTTGCTGGTGGGACTTATTTTAGTCGGTAGAGGATCTACTGTTGAAGAAGTCTAAATTGTGGAGTATTGGATATTACAGGTCAAAATGGAGAAAATGGATATTGAGGATCTTTTTAATCAACCATAACTCAACTAGCTTAGAATCGAACTGCACTGTAGTAGACTAGTAGTTGGTGTTGATCAAATGTCACCTGTCGAGTCATAAAAATTCTAGAGGTTAGAGGAGATCGACTTCACAGAGGGAGGGAAGGAGATAGAGCATATTGAATACAGAAGAGTTCGTTTGCCCTTTCATTATTCACTTCATTCTCGCTTACCTTCCAATTGTAGTGCTAAGACAAACTCGGGGGTGTGGCCTAGTGGCTAATGAATTAGGCAGTGAACAATAAGGTCTCAGGTTCAAATCCTGAGTGTGGTGGGAGCTAGAGGACAAGTATCAGGCGGGATCAGTCAAGGTGCCTCAAACAGCCAAACTGGCCTCACACAATGGCTATAAAAGAAAAAGGAATTCGGGATGATATGTAATATGGAGAAGCATCAAATTTATGGAATGCAGCTATGCAATTCATATGAATCAGCGAGAATAACATATATAAGAATACAATTAAATGTAGCTCGAGGCCAATGATAGAGCTTTTTCCAGAATGATTTCCAATCAGACAGAACACAGCCCAAAACCAAAAAAAAAAAGAAAAAATCCAGTGACTAAACACATATTAGCGGATCTTATGAAAGTGATAAAGCATCGATTGAAACAGGAAATTCTCAAGTAATCATTAACGGAAAGAAAGCAGTGTGTTACCGTTCGACGAGGATGTTGCCCTCGGAGTTGGAAAATAAGACGGCCAGAAGCATTTTCTAATCTTTATCCAAATGCGATTGTCTGTTGATCTGATCGGCAAACTCGGATCGGGAATCGCGTATTCAGGCGTTGAAGATTTTGGACTGCTAATTCTATTTTGACCTCTGTCTAACCCAATATTTCTTTGTCTTTTCTGTTTCTTTTCCTTTTTAATCCAACCACCACCATATTCTTGTAAACTTTTTATCTCATAATTCAATTTTAATTTTTAATTAAAACTCATTCAGCAATTAGTTTTTCTTTAAAAAAAATTACTTCAAGTCAATGGTGTTACATAAATTAGAATTAAAAAATAATACACATTAGGTTTCTAATTTAGATTCATTAGTACCCTTAAGAACTCCAACGAAAGTAGAGTGATTTAATCAGAGATAATTGTTGCCAGTTTGATATACAGAGGGACATGATCACATGAATGATAGATTCTTAAGTAACCCCCACCCACTAATTTGGAGGCGCACACATCAAGTCGGATAAGGTCCGTATGTTATATTGTGATTTTTCAGAGGTTCATTTATAATTATTTTTCATTGACTTGATATGAAATTAATAATGAGAATAATTTTATTAAATTATTTTTTGAATATAATAAATATAATATTTCGAAAATTATAAAATAAGAAAATAACTATACGTAATGATAACAATAAATTAAAAATTAAATATAAAAATATTTTTTGATTTCTTAAAGTGGACAAGAACTATTGGATATTTCAAAATAGTATAATGGACAAGTAAAGATAGACGGAAGGAGTAATTTAATTAACTTTTAAAGTTATTTTAGATTATACTCTCTCCGTCCAACAATAGTTGTTCACTATACTAGATGTCCAATAGTATTTGTTCACTTTATAAAATCAAGAGATAATTTTACATTTAGTTTATGATTTACCCTTAACATGAATTCTAGTTATTTTCTTAAATTATTCCTATCATAACTAATTTTTAATTTATTTATCAAGTCAATAGTCACAACTATTATTGAACGAAGTGTAGGATGTTGAAAGGGACGGGAACTGGCCCGTCAACTAAGTTTATTATGGGCTTCCGGCACTGGTTGATCCATCAGTGTAGGGGCTTAACAATGCAGGCAAGCCACTTTTTAATGTTGTAATTTCTTAAAAAAACTACGTTATGATAATATTTTTGAACTTCTATTTCTGGAATTCTCGAACTCCTGACATTAATAATATTTTAATTATAAAAACTAAAAAATAATTATTTATGAATTTTATTCTTTGAAGCATTTTAAAGAAACGACTTTCTCTGACAGTGCCGCCTAATTCTTTTCCTATGAAGCCCGAGATGTGAGTACAGATGATAATTAACAGGCGAGATTGACCGGAACGGCATATAAAAAAGAGCTGAAGCACGCCTTAGACGATGATCGAAGGGGAGCGTGTGTCAGATGCATTATTTATTTTCTTCTCAGTAATAATTAATATCGAACAAGTACACTAATGCATCTTCCTGCACTATATAAAATAGAGCGAAACTAACTTAAACGGATGACAAAATAGAATAAAATAAACTTAAATGGATGATTCCGGCAGTTCGGCTGGGATTGAGGTATAGTAATAATTATTGACTAAACAAAAAAATAAAAATATTTCTCCGTATATAGCATCTAATATGAATCATAATTATTCGAAACGCTTACGCTAGTTTACTGTCTAATTAGACAAATTAAAAAGTGAAGGTCCACCTTGCTTCAGTAAAGAGTTTTTGCCTAACCTAACATCCTAGTAATAAAACAGAATGATTTTTAAGTTACAAAATTCCTGTTGCTCCATATACATAGTTTGCCTCTCCTAACATCCCAAATGAACAGAATGACATTTATTAAGCTACCAAACTCCTTGAATTATACAATATCAATGCTGTTAATAATTAATTGTGTATGTGACAAAGTCACACACTCTAGTATATCATTATTGTTATGTGACACTGACAATCCCTAATGAAAGCAATAATAATGAAAAGGAAGCACACAATTTTATGCCGGGAACTGTTAAGGGGAAGAAAATTCACAGTAAGTTACCAACTCTTTATTTCTCAATGAGAATTGATAAAAATAGACCAACAAATAGGCATGTTTATTTAGGCTGCTAAAAATTCTAATCCTCCAATATTTAGAAGGGTGAATTACATAACTAGACAAACTAAATATGTGAGTCATATTTACAATATATCATTATAGTTTGAAAGAATTATAATTTATAGTTATATTTAGGATTTTGTTACTGTTTTTTCTCTCCTTTCCCCCTCTCTCAATCTCTTTGCAATGTGGCACATCTCTCTCTTCTTTCTGTCCCCCCTCCCTCACCTCTCGCCTCTCTCCTCCCCTCCCCTGCCCCTCCTATCTCTCTCGCTCACCTCTTTTTGCTCCCCCCCCCTCTCAATATATATACAAACTATAATAATTAATTATACAAACAAAAATGTTTACCGTCATTATATAAATACAAATGATAAATGTCAATTATACAAATCCGTTTTAGTATACAAAATGCGAAGACATATGCATTTGGATACAAATTGTATTCCTATATAAATTATAGTTGTTGATTCAATTATATAGATTCTCCTCAGTGATACAAATGTAGTTGGATAGTGGATACAAATTGTATTCATCGAAACAATTTGTATTTAAATATGAATTGTATTCGAATATAAATTGTAGTCATTATTACCATTTTATTTGTGGATACATATAGATATTAATTACATACATACTATTACCAACAATTATACAAACTTAATCATTGAATATGACATACTAGTTACATATATGCAATAATCAAATAAATATCTATACAATTCACCTCTCTCGTCTTTTTGCCTCCTGCCCCCATCCCCACCCCCACTCTCTTCGCTCTTCCCGTCTCTATCGTCTCCCTTCTAAATATATAATTCATGTATTTGTTCTTTTTGAAAAATCTCTTGCGATTTTTCATCGTAGAAAGCTTGACGTAGTCAGACCCATAAACATAACAATTATTAATTACAACATTATTGATTTCTTTTCCGTCTTACCATCAACTAGGATTGAAAATCATAGTTAAACAGTTGATGGTGTTGTGTTAACCAGAGACTAGAAATAAAGTGAAAATAACACTGATTATAAGTAGAATTGACAAATTAATGATCCACCTAGAATTCACACTCATGTCCCCACTAGTTATCATAGTGTAAGTATTATCGACTACGTACGTTAAAAAGAAAAAAGACTAGGCCAAGATCTTAATGCATCTACACCGCATGTTTATTATTCCCCAGTTAAAAGTAATTTCTAACAAACTTTGAAAGCTCCATGTACCAATTCCTCTTCTGTGTTCATACACTTTCTGGACAAGTCAATGCCCGCAGATCACTTCAACGTGCTCCATTACCTTTTTTATTTTCGTGACCACTTATGTTATACATAATTAATTATCTAATAAAGTTCTCTTTTATTATTTCATCTTAATTAATTGTCCGTTTCGTAGTTTCATTTTCCCAAACAATGAACATCAATTACCATCTGCATATATACACGCAGACTCATATAATTTGGAGAATGATCCATGATGTTTCACATCATAAATAACCAACTTAAGGAATTGTTAGATTTATCTAATATATCAATGAGAATTGTGGTGAGATGATTAGGATTTTGTGTATTCATAATCAAAAGTTGAATTTGAATTCAGATATACAAAAATTATGTTCAAAAATATGTTTTCCTTTAATAGATCTTATATAACGAGAATCTCGATCTTCAATCTAGCTCTATTATGGATAACAGACACCCAATGATAAAACAAAAAAACAAAGATAGAGATCTATTTAGTGTTAAAAAAGTTTACAAAGACATTTATCCAAAATTGTTTTAGGGTTTTCTCACAAGTCACGACAATAACTAATTAATATAGAGACAATATTGTCTATATATATATGGTGCCAATTATCAGTGCCTCTTCATGTTTAAATATAATTCCAAATTTGGTAGAAATAATCCGTTCCTTGTGAACAATTGATATCACATACACGATTCAACGTCATAAAGGCCACTTATATTAATTAATAGGAAAAATATCCCTAAATTACATGAAAGAAATAAAAATACTCTTCATTTATATTTTGATCCAAAAATATTCTTGACATTGATACTTTGGTCCAAAAATGCCCTTGGAGTTGATACTTTGATCCAAAAATGCTCTTATTGCTATTAAATGGGTCAGAAAGCCCTTATCTAAGTAAATATATATATTTTTTCTTTTTAAACATATTGTATCCCAATAAAAATATTATTTTTACAGAATCTTTTTCTTGTTTTATTTTTTTTAAATCACATTAACTAATAAAAATGTAAGAAAAATATTTTTTTTCTTAATCTCATTTTATCAATTAAAATAGAACTCGTACCTCTTAACAAATAATATATGTCATAAATATAAGATCGTAGTAAACTCAATATTAATTTTTATTAGATCACGATAAAAAATAATAATTACAATAACACAAAAAAAAAATTTGAATTCTTTTCTCGAATTGAAGTAGGAATAATATTTGCTAATTAAAAAAATATTATTAGAAAAATAATGTGTTAAAAAATAAAATAAATAATAAATTTATTTTAAAAAGGGCATTTTTTGGACCAATTAAATAACAATAAGGGCATTTTTGGACCAAAGTATTGATTGCACCAAACATAAATGGAGGATATTTTTATTCCTTTCATATAGTTTAAAGGTATTTTGGACCCTTTTTCCCTTAATTAATTGACAATGATTTGTCACTATAAATTAAATGCGTAATGATAATATTACTCTATCAGATTACAATTAGGGACATTTGCAGAGAAATTTGTCCTTAAAAAGGCCTAATATATATTTCTTATAATCAAAAGGGGAAGGGTTTCAAAATACAAAAGAACTTCTTGTTTCCATCTGTACATTACTTCGTGCCAAACTATGAACAACCTAATTTCCTTCTGATCTAGTAAATTCATTTTACTTTTACAATTATGTGTTCTGATGATAAGTTTATTAAAATTTTAAAGACTTTTATTGGAGTAATGAGTAACAAAATTAGAAATTTAATATTTAATGTCTACAGAGTATACCTGTAAAATTAAGGTAATACAAACCGAGATACATTATTTATTTTTGTAAATATCATATAAATTTTCGACAAAGAATATTGATCGTCGGACCATCCTCTAGTCTATGTACATGACAAATCAGTTCCTCATTTTTCATATTTTCGAAAAATTCAAAATTTATTTAAGTAAATAAGCACAAAATCAACCCTAATGTCTTTGGAACCCATATTATCATTTGTGTAGGGCTTGAACTTTTAAATTGTGTAGGACTTGATATGAACTGTGCACCAGAAAACAATTGTCAATAGCAAAGAGAGGATGATCAACAAGCAAATTGTACCCATTCATTTACTTTCTAGGTCCTGGAAAAAAAAAACTTTCTAGATCGTACTATGATGCAGATGCTTGTATGAGATGGTAAAATGAATAATTTATTTGAATATCTATATAAATTAATTCATTTTTTAAAAAAATGAAGTATGCAATTCATTTAAAGTTAATAATACTCATATTATTCATTTAAAATAAATAATTTAATAGATAAATTAGATAAAAGAAATCCACTCATAAAAGAAAGAGAACTTGCATTAATATTTTTGGGGCATAGCTGAATAGGTGGTCGAGGTAGGTGGTAGGTGGGGGTAAGAAAAAAATTTTGAATTTTTTTTAATAGATAAATTATTTTGTTTTTGAGAGGGGGGCCAGAAGGAGAGGAGTGGTGCTGGTAGAGGGCAGAGTTGAGCGAT
>JAPFFP010000070.1:24117593-24129444 GCA_026153255.1 Solanum medicagineum
GAGAGGTCTTGGAGCAAAAAAAAATCAGGAAAGAAATTGACTGAACAACTCAACTGCCTAGTTAGCTTTGATACTGAGAGCAAATTGTGTTTGAAATCAGGCACCACTAGCACATTTCCTAACATATTTCCATCAGTTGTGCTAAAGCATCCAACATGTTATACTTGTGCAGTCTTTCCATTGGGTAAATACACTATTTTGTTAACATTTTCAGAAGCACGACACAGTTTATCTAGGTCATGTATCATGTGATAGGTAGCACCTGAGTCAACTATCCAATTTTTTCTCCCTTTTTAGCCTTTGCCTGTGTGTTATGATCATCAATAGAGAAAACATTAGTCATAGTGATCATACCTACCATGTTTGCCTTGTTATCTGGCCATTTACTTGAGCTTGAATCAGATGCTGAAGCTTCCTTTTCCAAAAGGTGCAGAATCCTGTTGTACTGGTTTGAAGTAAGAACTGGTTGTGTGTCAATGTTCTTCACAGGATCATTGGGAAGAAAAACATCCTTTGATTCTCTCTCAATTCTGGGAGTGTTACATGATTCACCATGTCATGGTCCCTTTGCACTCTATTGTTCTGCATCATATTAGACCCGGACTTCTTCTTGAACTTCCAATCAGCTGGGTAACCAACAAGCTTATAGCATATATCCTTGGTGTGCCCCTGCATTTTACAATAGTCACAAAATAGATTGTTGCTCCTCCTTTGTCTGTAGGTGTTGAAATTCCCTGTACTGCCTGTATTGCCACTCCTTCCAGCATGCAGCAATATATGATATTTCAACATCTTCAATCACATCTATGACACATGTGGTGCGGATTGCTCCTCCCTTAATTAGAGATCTTCGGTTTAGCTCAGAATATGGACAAAATCTTTGGTAGAGCATGCTTCCTCCAAATGAGCCCTACATAACGCAAATTTAGATTAATTAAACTGCAATAAGAATATCGAAAATCGAACATCGAAATCAAATGAGAAAATAAAAAATTACATTTATGGCTTCCAGTAACTGAATAATTGTATGAAATAAATGCAACTACTAGACGTAGCACGTGAGATGTTGCCACTTCTTTTGAATTATTGAGAATTTAAGTATATAGTAAATTAATATTATTTAATGCATTGCTCTTTTAGGATCATTTTCTATAACTATCAGAAAAGGAAGAAAAAATAAATGTAGTATATATTGTGGAGTAATATACATTCCGTCCAGTTGATTAGGTGCATAATTTGTTATATGATGTGCTTATTTTGTTGATTATCATTTTTATTGTTTGTTTCTGTCGAATCAAACCTCCTCCTATTTTTACAATAAAAGTAACATATAGCTTAACTACCTCTAAGTATATTTGTTTAGAGACAATAACTTATATTTTAACATTCTTGTAATTTTTGTAAATGCTCATAACAACATTGAATTTAATGATAATTAATTAGTATTGATAAAGATTTTAATACTTTTTATTAGTATGTATATTTATTGTCAAATATGAGATTTTATTGATGCGAATGGTACTTATGAAATTATATTTACCTAACAATATAATTATTTTTCAAAACAGATATTATTTGCCTTACTTTCAAATTACTAGCTATAAATGCACTTATTGATATTGTCTACGTGGTAAGTAAATCCCAGGATTTATTTGCCGTTTAATTTGTTTTCTATTTTTTCTTAGTTAAATCATTATATGCACACACAAATACTGGCGGCTCGTGGTGAATTTACAATAACTAGACTCTTATCGAATTAAAAAAAATTACTCGGCAAAATTGTTTTCTTTCAAATCATATCAAACAGTCAAATCACTCAAAATAATGGTCATAGGAGAGACCATCATAAATAGTTAAGTTTGAATTTTGTAGAAAATGTTGTGAAAAAATATTACTTTACTACTACTAAAAACTATTCTAGTTCTCCTCTTGACTATGCTTCTGAGTGGACATCCAACAAATTACATTTTATGAATACTTTTTGACTGAGTGGACTTATAATTTTCATTTGTATGTATAGAAAAGAAGATGAAATATGCTAAATGATTTTAATGTATGATAAATTATGAAATCTTTTTAACATTGACAAGCCATGAACTGGTTTCTCCAGTTATTCTTTAAATGTATTTTGACAATATATTCTTAGGTTATAAGGACTGAAAATAATGTCTCAAGTATTTATTCAACTGGCACAACTGAAGCTATAATGCTTGTGAGTGAAAACAATTAACTTCACCCACAAAAATGACTAACACAGTAAGAGAAAATAGTTATTTTTCTCATTTTGGACTCAGGGGCGAATTTACCCTATTTTTGGGTTCATGGGAACTCGTGGTCATCCGATTAAATTCGATATATTACTTGTATAATTATTAAAGAATATATTAAATACTAGCTAAAGATATTCATGCTCAAAATGATAAATTAGTTCATTGGTTCATGGGCTCTTTCTTAGCATGAAGGTTTGGGGGTTCAATTCCAACCAACATTATTTTTTCCCTTTTTTAAAAATAAACTAATGGTGTATTTTTGACGTATGACTATCTTATATTGTAAATCGTTCTCTAATTTAAATAATATTCACCAAAATCAAAGGCGAATCTAGGAATTCAAGAACATGGGTGCATCATTTTTTTCCTTTTTTAAAAATAAAGTAATAGTGCACCCATGTTCTTGAATTCCTAGATTCGCCTCTGATTTGGCGAATATTATTTAAATTAGAGAACGATTTACAATATAAGATAGTCGTACGTCAAAAATAGTTTCCTTTTAACGCTTGAACTTATAACAAGTTTACTTATTTTAAGAGAGAGAGAGAGACTTACTACCTTAAGCAACTCTATTTCTACTTGCATAGAGTTTTCGAGTCGAACTTTTGAGGATAAAAAAAAAATTTAATTTGAATTACAGTGGAAATGGTTAAGATCTTCACCTTCGAGGAGAGATTTCGAGTTTGAACCTTTGAAAAAAAAAATTATGTTGGGAAATCCGCTTCCAAAAAATAAGCCCATGCAAATTTACTTGATCACTAATATGTATATCGGACATCAATTTTTTTAAAAAAATAAATCTATTTATAAGAAAAAAAATATTCACATTGCGTGAGTTAGTTGCGAGAAAATGTCGTTTGAGGGACATTTATAAGATCATAAGATCATATATTAAATATTTCAGGCTCAATCTTGATTTTGCCCGTATATTGCAGACCCGATCATGATTAGACCAAATTCGTTCACTTATGTCACAACCCGGCCCAAAATCATTGGATATGGTTACTAACCGTTTCACTTGATATTGCATTTTGCTTAGTCTTCAACTTCAACAAAAACCCAATTCCAGATCTAATTTAATCAATTTGTACATAAAAATTAGGTCCTCAAAAAGCAACAACAATAATAATATTAATATAATTTCCTCTAAAAAATATAAAATATACACAAACGTTACAATACAATCATAGACATGTCTATGGGGAGGTTACAAATTGTTTACTCCGTCAACCTTTTAACGTTGTGCTATGTGTATGGGCAATTTCTTTAACCACACAGCTTTATCGCCTATTGGTTCGCCACATCACTCCTTTTTACAGCAAACATCGGATCATATATTCTCACTTTATAATTTTCCCTTTGTTGGAGTGACATTGCTGGTCTAAATGCACTAATCTTTTTTTCATGCACTGCTGATTGTTTTCCCCTAATTCAAACGTTAGTTCGACTTATTCAATGAATTTTGCGTTTGTAGCACCATTTAATTTATCTAATTATATTGTAATCCTTTGTTTGAAGGTGAAAAATGGCTCCGGTTCTGCTTCATGGTACTCTGCATGTGACGGTACACGAGGTCGATGATCTGCACGGGAAGCACAGCGACAACATCTTTACAAAGGTTATACATATAAGCTCCACCCACTTGAGTTTTAATTGGATTGATGAACAATTTTTAGTAACTTTTCGTTAATTTCCCTTTTGATATGATACGTACTAATGTTTTCTAAATTCTCTAAGAACATGTAGTTGGAATGTCATCGCATATAGGGAACATGTAGTTATTCTAAATTGTCTAATAACACCCCAAAGTAGATATGACTTGTGTTCATTTTTACATTTAGATCCATTGTTTTGGGGGAGGTGATCAGACAAGATATGGTGAAACTTGATCTCATCAAGGATATGACCTTTGATAGGAAAGGAGTGAAAATCGCGAATTAGAGTAGCAGGTAATAGGTTAGTAGGATGATGTTTGGCCGTGAGGTATAGTAGGTTAGTAGGAGTTGTCCGGTGTTGTCTTTATTTGCCTTATATATGTTAATTGTCTCGTATTTACTTGTTATCATGTACTTTTTGTTATTAGTCGCTCTTTCTGTTTACTTTCTCTTTCTCTTCCTTTTGTGTTTTCCATATCTAGTTCATTCTGCTTATCGATTTTTGTGACGAGGGTTCCCAGAAAATAACCTTTCACCTCTATATGGTAGTGGTAAGGTCTGCATATATTCTAGCCTCCCCAAACCCACTTGTGGGATTCCACTGGTATGTTGTTTTTTTTGTTTTGGGGGCAGAGGATAGGACAGCTACATTGACCCAAGAGTGGTCACTCGAACATCCTCTGTTGAAAAGTTATTCTTTGCATATACGTCAAAATCAACTTTTGAGAGATATATACTGAAATTTTGAACCCTCTTATTAGCAAAATTCCTAGCTTCGCCACTAGCAGGCAGTAGGGAAGATATTGCACATGTATAATCACAATCTCTGAACAAATTGTGTGAGTATGCTGCAAAAATGGTAGAGCCTTATTCCAATGGAAGTCTTATAGGGACGAGGCGGACTTTTCCATCTCTTTCTGTTCGCTTCCAGAAGTGCTTAAGTGGTCATTATCCGAGTGAAGGGATGTATTGGGGATGCATAAGGGATTGTGGTACTTTGGTTATATTTAGGGGGGGAACCTTTCACTGATTTTCCACTCTGTGCTTTTGTGATCGACTGTGTCCCTCTGAGTCTCGGATGAGTTTGCTGTCTAGTTACTGTGTTCTGTGATTCTATCCCCTTACGTCATTGACATTACTCGCTTGCATCACACTGACTCTGAAGTAGTTGGTGGAATGTCAATGTATTATTCAGCTGAATTGGAGATTTGATATTTTCCTGGATAGATTCTTCAGTTCATAGGTTTTGTTGATTGAACTCATTATCTGGGAGTAATTGTATTGGCTAAGAGTAATGTTCTCAGTTCGTTTATGTTCCTAGTATTATTTGTTCTAAAAATTATAGTTCATCTGATCACTGTGTTATGGGTATATATTAAGTTTAAACAGGCTGATGACATTGTAATTTTTACTGGATTTTACAACTTGATATATTCCCGTTAACATTATTGTTTTACTAATTCTCTTTTAAACTTTCATCAGATGAAGTCTCTATTTTGTGGCTGTCGTTTCTCTTTAAATTTTTTAAAACAACAGCAGCACAAACAGAAACTTCTGCTAGTGTAACTTGCTCGAATCACGAGTGAGTATTATTTCCTGATATAGATTAGATAGCATACTGCAACTTAGTATTACTTGTATTACATGATCAAGACTTGTGCTAATTAGGTTCTTCCTCTCCTTATCTGTTTCTTGGGTATTTACTTTAATTTGTTCTTATGAATGATGAATCGGGTATTTCATGGCTTCACGGATGGAAAAGCTTAAATCTAAATCCTTCTACTGAAAGCTGAGTGAAGCTGTTTTAAATCAATTCATTCCGATATAATGTCCATTAGGTTCAGATTAAAATCTGTTGTTGCTAAAACGCCTATTTCATTATACAGTGGACTCCACTTCTTCTCAGTGCCAAGTCTATAGAGATAGTGCTATAAAAAAAATTGACGTAATTAACAAAATGATAGATTTACTTTTTGCTAAGTTTACATCAACATTATAATGTAGTTTGTCCGAATGTTGCCTGAGCCTGGGTTAGCTTATGGTATTGAAATCAGCAATATAACTTTTCTCACTTGTCAATTAGTGTCTAGTTCAACTTTATAGTAATTTTATCCATCGCGTTTCTTAAGCAGAAAATACTGATTTTGAAATGTGTGGTTTTTTCAAAGTAACATGAAATAAATCTCTGTTTTTTTCTCCGAATTTAGTGTTTACTGTTTGTAGTATTTCTAAGACATCAGTGACTTATGTTATGCATCCGGAAAAGTCCCAATAATTCTTAATATCTTTTCTCTTTACGTACAAACTCGTGGTGAGATAATAATCTCTTTCAACTTATTTAGGAAATGATCCACCCCCAAATGAAGATTCTGATGGATTGAAATCTCATAATTGCAGATTAAACATTCTGTGGAGGAGAAGGTAGGTGTGGGCAAAGGAGTTGGTAAACCTTATGCGACGGTTGATTTGGAAAAGGCAAGGGTTGGAAGAACGAGAATTATTGAAGATGAACCAAACAATCCTAGGTGGAATGAGTCTTTTCACATCTACTGTGCCCATAGGGCTGAAAATGTTATATTTACAGTCAAAGAAAACAATGCGATTGGTGCAACCTTAATTGGAAGAGCTTATTTACCAGTTAATGACCTTTTGGAAGGGGAAGAAATTGATGAGTGGATTGAGATACTGGATGAAGACAAAGCTCCCATTGAAGCAGGTTCTAAAATTCATGTGACGCTGCAATATTTTGAAATCAGTCGTGATCGTAATTGGGGACGTGGAATAGGTAGTCCTAAATATCCTGGTGTCCCTTACACATTCTTCCCACAGAGAACAGGATGTCGCGTTTCTTTGTATCAAGATGCACATATCCCTAATGAGTTTATTCCGCAAATCCCTCTATCAGGGGGTAAAGATTATGAACCGCATCGATGTTGGGAAGATATCTTTGATGCAATTAATAATGCAAAGCACCTGATTTACATTACGGGCTGGTCCGTATATACTGAAATAAAATTGCTGAGGGACTCCAGCAGGGAAAAGCCTGGAGGAGAAGACACACTCGGAGAGCTGCTCAAGAAGAAGGCAAGGGAAGGTGTTAAAGTCCTTATGCTTGTGTGGGACGACAGAACATCTGTAGGTGTGCTGAAGAAAGATGGTCTCATGGCCACTCATGACGAAGAAACTGAAAAGTACTTTAAAGATACTGATGTGAACTGTGTCCTTTGCCCTCGGGATCCTGATGACGGTGGAAGCATCGTTAAAGATATACAGATTTCTACAATGTTTACTCATCACCAGAAAATCGTAATAGTGGACAGTGCCATGCCCAATGGAGAGTCAGAGAATAGGAGGATTGTGAGCTTTGTCGGTGGTCTTGATCTTTGTGATGGCAGATATGATACTCCTTTCCATTCACTTTTTAGAACACTGGACACAGCGCATCATGATGATTTCCACCAGCCTAATTTTCCTGAAACTTCAATTAAAAAAGGTGGACCTAGGGAGCCCTGGCACGACATTCATTCTCGGCTTGAAGGACCAATTGCTTGGGATGTATTGTATAATTTTGAGCAGAGATGGAGAAAACAGGGCGGAAAAGATATTCTTTTTAACTTAAGAGAGCATGACAATATTATCATTCCACCATCTCCAGTAATGTACCCTGATGATCCTGAATCATGGAATGTTCAATTATTCAGATCGATTGATGGTGGGGCAGCTTTCGGCTTTCCTGACTCACCAGAAGAGTCAGTAAAGTCCGGCCTGGTGAGCGGGAAGGACAACATTGTCGATAGAAGTATCCAAGATGCTTACATCACTGCTATTCGCCGGGCAAAGAATTTCATCTACATTGAAAATCAGTATTTTCTCGGAAGCAGTTACGATTGGCAGTGTGATGATAAAGTGGAGGAGGTAGGTGCTTTGCATCTCATTCCAAAAGAACTTACATTGAAAATTGTGAGCAAGATTCAAGCAGGGGAAAGATTTACTGTATATGTTCTTGTTCCAATGTGGCCAGAAGGACTTCCTGATAGTGCATCTGTACAAGCAATATTGTATTGGCAAAGGAGGACAATGGAGATGATGTATAAACATATATTTCAGGCTATCAGAGATAAAGGTATCGACGAGAACCCAAGGGATTATTTGACTTTTTTTTGCATTGCTAATCGAGAGGTGAAGCAGGAAGGAGAATATGAACCTTCAGAAAGGCCTGAATCTGATACTGATTACAAAAGAGCTCAGGAGGCTCGTCGCTTCATGATCTATGTCCATTCCAAGATGATGATTGGTAAGTTCTGGTCTGCAATTTCCTCTTTTAATCTTAAATTTGACTCTTTGAAATAAGAAATTTACTCGTCTTGAATGCAGCAAGAAATACATACTCTAGCATTGCCTGTTACTAACTTCATTTCTCAATAGTTGATGATGAGTACATTATAGTTGGATCAGCCAACATAAACCAGAGGTCAATGGACGGTGCAAGGGATTCAGAGATAGCGATGGGAGCATACCAGCCTCATCATTTGGCGACGGCAAAACCAGCAAGGGGTCAAATTCATGGTTTCAGAATGGCATTGTGGTATGAGCACATGGGTATGGTCGACGACACGTTCCTACATCCAGAGACCGAAAGATGTGTGAAGATGGTGAATGGAATAGCTGATAAATACTGGGACCTGTATACAAGTGACAATCTAGAAACTGATCTGCCTGGTCACTTGCTGCGATACCCCGTCGGACTTTCAAACGATGGGGACATCACCGATTTGCATGGAAATAGTTACTTCCCTGACACCAAGGCTAAGGTTGTTGGTACTAAATCTGACTTACTTCCTCCTATCCTCACTACTTAAGTTTAGAATACCTTGTAGACTTGTTGCTTTAATAAAAGCATATGCAGTTTTTAGTGGAATGTGCATGTGAGATTAGACGAGGTTCCTAGCTAATTCATTGTTGTTTCTGTTAGAACTTTTTATCTTGTATGTCGATTGAAAGGATACTAGTATTGGATTCTTTGGAAATTTAACACAGTTATTTTCTTGCTGATCCCATTGTCTTCTTGATTAATAATACTAGGAGTACTAGACTGTATGAATTATGATCAATCATCACACCAAAAGTTATATCAACATATTAACAGTTATAATAATCTCAAAATAAAATAAGATTATTTTATCATGCTTTTAGTTAGAAGTATAAGCAGACGCGGAGCTACATTCAATCAAGGGTGGTCAGAGTGAATACATTTCGTTGGAAAACTTTTTCAAATATATAGGCTAAATATGGATATTTTGATGTATATTAATCATTGAAAACTCCTAATACAAAAATTATCCATCTATACTCTAAAAGTATGAATACATTCGACAAAAATGCAGATTCCGCTAATGAATACAAAATAATCTTTGAATTATTTATCTCATTATTTATATCATCGTAATAGATGAAGTTATCTCATATACAAAGTTTGATAATGCATCTCGAAATAATTTATTCAGAGATAATCCCCAAATATATAATTGAAACAATCCACCAAATTCCTTGAGCTAAACGCACATATGGGTCAAGCAAAGTTTACTGTATCTCGTGACTTTTAGTGAGTTAATTTCTCTTCACACAGATGTCTGTATGTTACAGTCAGTATTTGACATGTATGAGATGCAGAGATATGAAGTTGCATGCAATGAATAAATCAGACAAGTGGCCAGATATTAAGGGTTTCGTTTGCAACTTGTCCACTTGTCTGGTAATTGGACCAGCCTCAATTTTCATTATTGCTTACAAGTATTTACACTGAAACGTGTCTATTGGTCCTTAGACTATTATTTATCAAACACCTAATTCTAGTATTTGCCTAATCCAATCAACTGTGACATTTGGATTCAAATCATCAACACGTACCATCAAGAGCGGAGATTCATTCATCTTTCGTGATCAAATAAATATTCTTTATCGAAAAATTATTTTGAATATATAAATTAAATATAGATACTTTGAAATATATTAATTGTTGAATATCGTTAATATAAAAATAATCTATTCATATTTTAAAAGTATGATACTTTTAACGAAAATGCTGAGTCCACTACTGGAGTGTTGTTGTAACATTTTGGAAGATTCATCCTAAGTATTATTCATGTTCTCCTATGTATCACGGGACAGGGCCTACAGCTTAGTATAGTTTTCTGTTACTTTCGAATTCTAGAGGTACAAGAGAACAGACAAATGTTATCCACAAAAAAGAGAAACAAAACTTCAACTTTCTTTTTTCTTCGCAAGAATATCAAATCACATGGAACGAAAGGTGCACAGCAATTCTTAAAGTATCAATTTTGTCTGATTCTCAGTTCAAATGAACCAAACGTTCTGATTTTTCTTTTGCCTTTTTAATGGTATCCCCTTGTAAGTTGTGAAGGGACGAAACAACTCTAGGTTCAACACTATAGCTTCGATCATAAAATGCTAATGTTTTTTCATTTAGAAGTTATCAGTATTAGTTGGCTTTTGGATATGTGATTTGAGAATATAATTTTAAAATTTAACTTCCACAAAAAAAAAAGAAAGAAAAAAAGATTTGGGATTCTATATTGTAATTTCAATTTTTTAAAAAAATATATAATTTTTGACTTATATCTAATGACTCATCAGTTTAAATTTTGAAAACAAAATAGAAAACACTCATGTTCACCTTGAAAAGGTTGTACGTACCAAAAGAATTATATGAAATAATAATTAGTTAATACTATTGTCAACTAGTAACTTTTTATAAACTTATTTGTATTTGAAAATGTATAATCGCAAATATTTATTTACGAATAGAAATAGAGATATGTAATTTATCAATGTGGTATCTTAGGATATTTCAATATTTTATTTATTGACTATGATTTACTTATTTGTATAAGAATTGAGAAAATTTTGATGGTCTTCACAACTTTTACGATTTTTATGTTATGAGAAAAATACAACTTAAGAAATCCAATTTATATATTTAAACAACATTTCAACTTAAAATCCATTCGATATAAAATCATATTCGAAAACGTGATTTTTTAAAAAAAATAAGAGAAGTCTTTATATAATACTTTGGCCACAAAAATAATTCTCTTGAAGTTCAATACAAATTTAAAGGACCCGTTTGGACATAAAACCTTTTGCTTTTGAAAAATTTTCGTCAATTTTTCACTTTCGTTTGAGATTGATTCTAACTACCTTTATAAGTAAATAATAATAAAAAATTACCCTCCCAAAATTTAAGCATTTTCTGAAATCAAATACATGTTCAAATAAAATTTCATTTTTAAAAACAACTCTTTTCAATCTAACTTCAAATACTTACAATTTTTCTTAAATTTATGTTAAAAACGACAACTCATAAATCTGTTTCTGCGACACAAGGGGTTAGCTCTGCTCATGACAGGTAAGAAGCATAATTCTTTTAGGGTCAGTTTGGAATCACCTTGTTTCTGAAATTGATGTAATTATTAAGATAAATTATAAGTATCACATTTACTTGCACAAATGGAATTATAAAATTATATTAAATTTAAAAAATAAAATTAATAATTTAAAATTAAGAAATTTATATTAAAAAAAATGAGAAACTTTATAAATGTGATTAAATTAAATATTTAAAATATATTTTGTCTTTTGAGAATATATTGATTAATAAATTTGTTAGGGAATATCAGGCGATAGTGGAAGCGCGATAAGGATCGGGATTTGATATTGAAAAGTATAAATAAATTTGGCAAGATAATAAACGGAGACACAGATTCAACGTGGTTCACCCAAAAAATAGGCTACATCCACGGACAACAAGGAGCAAAATATCACTATAATAGAGAAGTGTACAACAAAACCTCACTTGGCCTAAGCACTACGAGGATATAATTTTGTGTATCACTCAGTGATATAAAA